>JANZLH020000120.1:45643-55992 GCA_026770325.2 Erythroxylum fimbriatum | reverse complement strand
GAGAGAAGAGATTATGCAGATGGCTCAGTTGAGACCACCGTTGGAACAGTCGAAGGGAAGTTCTACAGAGGACCACCCGCGATCACCACAACCTTAGATAGTCGAACTCATTATTTTAAAGTACAAACATAACAATTTATGTACACTTTGATGTGTTTATTACCAATTTTATAACAATTGACATTCTTTAAACTCTGTACTTCTTATCTAATTTTCTGATTATTAAAATATCTACAAATATACAAATTAAGTTCGTATGCACAGATAAGGGAACTCTTGAGAATATGCATTTAGCGGAAGATAATGATATGTTAGTAGGTATTCAAAACACCGACGGATTACACTATTCCGTCGGTATATATAAACTTTTTCCGACGGAATGGAACATTCCGTTGGTAAAAACCTGAACTACAAATGCCGACGTACCAATTACCGTTGGTAATGCATAAAACTTTCTGACGGATTATATTTCCGTCGTTAAGTAATAGCGACAACCTTGTTGACGACGGTTTCTTCTTTCGTCGCTTTCCGTCGGTAAATATAATTTCCGACAGAAATGTTCATTTCTCCGAAGGAATATGAGTTTTCTTGTAGTGAGAGAGCATATTTATGCTTTTTCCCCTCACCAAAGAGTCATTACATAAAGCATGTCTTTCAATGCGTATCAAAATATGACCTTATGAATCTATCTATACAATTGATTGTTACAATTTACCAATCGTCCATAAGTGTTTTGGAGTCTCTTGTGTTAGTATTCATCAGTTGATTAACTAATACCTTATTTGTTTATATGTTCTTTTCTCCTGAATGACTAGTCTACAACATTTAAAAGCTTTACTTTTACTTCTTAATTCTTTAAGAAGGTTTTCTTTACTTCCCATCTTCCATGACAATTAGTTTGTCATAAAGTGATGCTTAACTTCTCATCTTGCCTTTATATCATCAACGATGTTTGTCTTGATATTCTCATATTCTACACTCTAACAACATAGTAATAAATATCTTATTATCATAAAATTTAATTTAGAACATGTTTAATTTAATAACTCTATTTAGAAAGGTTGTGTATATTGATGACCCTTGTGCACTGAGTTACGTTGAGTTGAGTTGAGTTGAGTTGAGCTGTAAAGAGATGTTATCGAAATAAAAGGTCACTATAATTATTACAAGAATAGTTATGGAAAATGATAGCCTAGCTAACAATAAGCAGCTAAAATTAAAGAGATGTTACTTGAAATGAAAAGGATAATTTAAGAGATGAGTAACAAAGTTGGACTCTTTAGTGAAAGAAATATCACTCTGAAGTCTGAATACAACATTAAGAAGAAAAAAAAGATACAAATGGTCTGATTCGTGATTTCTTAAAAATTCATTTAATAAAATCTCATATTTTAATATCAAATTCGGGATTCCACTATGATAATGGATCATATCTCACCACATAAGATTTTTTAACGTATATACAAACAGCATCCACAAAAGCATATATGCTTAATTTGAAATAAGAACAAAAACCAATGCATAATCAAATGAATAAACAACGAAACATAGAACATTTAGCATCGATGCGCCTGAGCTACGTATGCAAAACCCTTTTCACAAGGAAGTTTGGGAGTAGACCCTATGCTGTAGGTGTCTTGAGTTGGACATTTCGAGGGTTATTGAGAAGCTTATCAAAATGGTTCATGCGAAGACAGAATATTCACCTAACATAACATATGTTTAGGTCGATATGTTACATCTAAAATGAAAAGCCGATGCACTTAGACACCTCAAAATTAGCAGAAACTTGAATTATTGTTCTTAACAACCATCCATATCTCTTGCTTATTCCATACATACAAACTGATTCTTCTTTATAACTTCACATATTTGTCCTCTTCACTCCTTTCACTAGTTGGTTTCCCTAATCCATTAAAAATCAGACGGTTGAGTAATGAATCGGTAACATTTTTTGTTTTGTTTGCAATCATGACCACTAATAATAATATATTTGTTAAGTGACCGTTTCACCACAATAGCTTAAGCTGTTGTGTGAAGCCAACTTGATTGGTTTTATATATTCACTAACACACTCCCTCAAGTAAAAGCCCTTTGGACTTGAAACTTGCACAAGCTTACTCTACTTTGTGCTGAATGATAGATGGGTGGTAGGATTCGAACTCAGGACCACTTAATAATAAAGACTCTGATACCATGTTAATATATTAACTTGATCTCCGGTTTTGGGGTAAATGTAGATAAGCTTGTTGTGCTTCAAATCATCAGCAGGATACTCAATAATGCACATTTAGGTAGTTTGAGTTCAGATGTATCACCAAGTACGCAGTTTGCAAAAGGGTATTTACATTGATAAGGTTTGACCAATATTCTTGATCGGTAATGCAATGCCAAAGGCATATAAGATCACCATCATTATCTTTAGGCCCTACAACGAGTGAATAATGAATAAGTTGTTTGGACTCGCGAAGTCTTTCCCTAAATTAGCTAATATGGAATACAGATACAGCGTCTTTGAGATATCACCATCACTCTTATCTTAATGGACGTCGATTAAAAAACTAGTAGATTGAGGCAGGAGTCTTTAATATGGACTATACAAGTAGTTTTGGAGCATGTGAATGGCCTGTTTCAGAGGAACATATGACGAGTACATTAAATAGAAGTGAGAGGGAAATCTGGGACATGTAGGTCACACTGGGATGAAGGGACTTGTCACAGCCAAAGCGCACAAGAGGACATGGGACGCATGATGTCTTACGAAATCAGAGGACTGCATGGATGTTCATGTTTGAAGGCATATATCCATTTTCATTGATTTGTTTGCCTTTACAAAAACAAAGAGCTCTTCATGTCCACATGCCCTTGGAAGATGCTTACAAAACATTAGCATTTCTCTTCCTGACAAGAGGTTGGAGACATGTTCATAAAGTTGCTTCTCCTTAGCCATGATAAACCAACCTACTTAGCAGTAGGGGTAGGAGGGGGGCCATAGCCATATCGCCGCTAGCTTCTTACCTCCCAACCTAGTGTAGAATAATGCTTACTTCCAAGTTCCCAGTCGTAATCATCCACTGTTAATAACTTCTATATTTAAGATTGGGATTTTAAATTTGTCCAAGTTATTTAAAAACTTTAAATTCATATAAATTTGTTTACTATTGAATTTTACAATTTTATATAAAATAAAACGAGTCAGTGATATTGTCAATTATATACTTATCAAACGAATAATATTTATGCAAGACAAATAAAAAACTCAAGTCAACGTACTCAGTGCACGAGATTCCATATACTAACATAAGACGTCGACGTATGGTTAAGGATACCTAATGGATGATTTACCTTTCAAATCCTAACCAAGAAAGGTACCCAGGTGTGTATTCCATTCATCCTATTCCTATTCTTCATACTCTCTTTTATCTAGTTCCCCTTTTTCTTTCTCCAGGAGCAATTTGTGCTTTTCCTAGCTCAGCAACATTTGCACATATGATACCACTCCATATTTGGAGCAAAGTAAGTAATTATTACAGATTTGCATAACCAAAAGTAGAGTGGTCCACTCAAATGACTGATTGAAGAAGATTTAAGATATTGGCAAGGTTGGTTGACTAAGCTTTAAGCTTTCTTATTCAAACTTCCTTTTGGCTATTTATTCTTCCATCTTCCTTTAATAACTTTTGACATCTCAAAAGTATCTCTAAAAGGTACCTTTAACGATTCAAAATTGATCTAATAACCTGAGTTAACACCTTACTAATAATGTCCTAAAATGTAAACCAATTGAAATAACTTGATGCAAAGCTATGCCTAGGTATGTGGGGTTACTAACCAATATTAATTATTGTTGACATTTTCGGATGTTTAAAAGAGAGATGAGATCGAATTCCAAAAATAAAAGTTTGAATAAAGTTGCCTCCCAAATTTATTGGCTAAAAATTGATAAAAACTTAAGGAAAAAACAATAAAGATGTTTAACTAAAAAAATTAACTTCGCAGGCTGAATTATGAAATAAGAAAAGAGTTAAATACTTTTTTTTAATCTAGCTAAATGGATACTTAAGTATGAAATGTAAAATATAAATATAATTTCCTTAAGAATTTTACTTTATTTTCTACTTAAATTACCTTAGTTTACTCACTTTATGCTATATTTTTAAGTAATTTTGAAGGTGTTGCCTTGTGATTAGCTTTATTAAGAATTGAAGAAGATTTCAAGTGAAAAATATTTTTAAAAAAACATAATTCTTGGTTGAACATGGCCTAATACATGGTTGTATGTGAGCCCATATCCTTATATAGACCATATGTAGATAAAAATATGACTTAAAATACGACTTGTAGGGAGACTGCGCGACAAAATTTTTTTAAAAAAAACAACATAACTTGAGATACACCCATGTTCATACCTAAAAAAGTTACAGAGAATTCTACAACCTAGGACATGGGCATGTAAGAGCCTGTGTCTCTTCTTGGAAAGATACAAAGATCCATGACCTAGGACGTCATCGTACACAAGACCATGTCTCAGGTAGACAAAACATATTTAAAGCATTAAAACCCTAATTTTAGTGAAGTTAATAATTATTTGATCAATATTAATTTTAAATCTAGATTAGTTATCGTGGGTCCAAAAACCCTCAATAGATCAATTTCAAAGTTGATTTGATAGAGAAGAGGAATAAAGATCATCTTAACAGGTCAAATCTAGTTGGAATAAGAAAATTTCATCTAGAATTCTTTCTACCTTGATGTCTTTCAATTTATCTCTTTTATTATTGTTGGTGTGGCTAAGTGTTTTATATGTTTAGATAAAGAAAATCTTATTGTGGTCTTTGTTAAGACTAATTCAATGTTATTTATGAAATGGAATTTAATTTGTGAAGTATCTTTGAATATTCTCAATATGGATTTAATTATGCTAACAATTAGATCCGATATTAGTTGAGTATGGAAGAATGTGAGAGAACATGCATGTGAATAGATCATGAATTAAATATTAGGATAGGGCACTAGAGATAAGCTTATATAAATCCTTAAGAGAGATAAGAGAGATGAAGGTAGAGTTAAGCTCTTTAAGAAGCTTCCCATGAACGAAAAAATTCTGAATGACTTCAGTGACTTCCTATCCTATTGTTTGCCAAAAATAGCGAAAAAAAAGAAAACATTGAAACCATCTGGGCCTGGGGCCTTAGAGGGGTTAAGGGAATTGAAAGCCTCTTCGATCTCTTGAGAAGAGACTTCAGCTATAAGGGAGGAAGTGAGGCTCTCGGGAAGAGGGATAAAGAGTAGAGAAGCCACAAACTCTTGAGAAGAAGGAAGAGATGTACAGCTCCTTATAGAAGTCTGGAAATGATCCAAGAACTACTCTTGAATCTCTTTAGGCCCTACAATTCTAGTCCCATTGGCCAGGTGTAATGAGTGAATGTTGTTCCTATTTCTGCTTGCAATGAGGGATTGATGAAAAAATTTAGTGTTCCTATTCCCCACTTGAAGCCATTTAATACGGGAAGCTTGCTTGAAAAAGGATTCCTGATCTCTAATAGCTCTTAGCAAATCTTGAATGGCTTCAGACTCTCTATCTTTCAGCAAGTGAGATTGAGGATCAACTCTCAACTGCTCTTGAATACTGTTGAGATATACCTGACATCTCTCCACTCGAACACTAACATCTCCTATTTGACCAGAATTAAGGGATTTTAGGGCTCTTTTAACCAATTTAAGTTTAGACACTACCCGATACATAGGAGTGCCTCTAATCTGACTATTCCAGGCTTCTTCAACTTTTTGAAGAAAGTTAGGCTGGTTAACAAGGAAGTTGTAAATCCTAAATGGGGAGGATCGCTTCTGCTGACTATGCAAGGCCCTAACCACTAAAGGGTAGTGATATGAGATGTTAGGATTGAGAATGACACTATAAGAGCTAGGAAACTTGGAGGCCCACTCTGAATTGATGAGAGTTCTATCCAGTTTTCTGGCAACATAGAGATGACCACTTTGTTTATTGGTCCAAGTAAAGGTTAGACCACTAGCATTTAGATCAAAAACTGCACAATCTTCTACACACTTCCTAAAGTCCCTCATGCCTTGCAAGGTCAAGGAACTCAGGGGTTCTGCCTCGTGAGGGTACATAATCACATTGAAGTCACCAGCTATTAGCCAAGGTTGATTGCCTACTGTGGAAGAGATATGGTTCAAAGCAGTCCAGAGGTGTTTCCTATGATTGAGATTATTGGAACCATACATACAAGTGACAAGGAAAGGAGAGGAGCTATTGATGGGAATGACCTCTAAATGGATCAGTTGATCAGTAGAGGTTAATCTAAAGCAAGAAAATTTATCTGTTTTCCAAGCAATAACTATCCTAGTATTTGAAGCTTGATCAATATTGGTGAGGTATTGCCCTAGGAAACATCAAAGAACAAATATAATTCAAAATAGAGGGGGATCTTATTCTGGATTCAGTCATGCACACAAAAGCAATACAAAGTATCTTAATACTAGCCTTGACAGCTAAATGTTTATTAGGGCTATTGAGCCCTCTTACATTCCAAAAGACTAAATCCATATTACTATCTAACTGAACTAAATTCTACTTATACTTCCTTCTTGATTCCCTATTTGTTCTAGCTGTAAATTCCCGCTTTGCCCCTCCCTTGATACAAGAACTACTAGGAACCAATTCAAAACTAGGAGAGGAAGAGTACTACTTACTTGGTTTACTATAGAGAGAGCTGGTTCATTAAGATCGCCTGGTGGGTCTGTTTCCTATTGGTTGTACTCTTTCGCTAGGGTTGAGAGATTGGCTTCTTGGATTCCTTGGCATCCCAGCTGATTTTTTTGTTCAGTCTGTATTGTACCCAGAGAAGAATTGGGTTCTATTTGAGGCTCTTTACTTGGAATGCTCAATAAGTTGTTTGTTTCTGAAGTGATGTCCAGCTCAATATTAAATGTTCATTTTGGGCTTCTAATTAACAATTAATTAGTGTAAGCCCAAAATTTAATCATAGGCTTGAAACCCAATTTAATTAACTCTTAATTAAATTATTCCAGTCTTATTATTCCAAATCTAATTCGGTCCTTTCCTTTTAGTTTCTTTCCGGTAACCTCTATTTATTTTCCTTACTTTGCTTGATAACCTTTTCTAGAAGCCAAGTAGGGAATCTAATTGGACTTATATAATTCAAGCTCCAATAAGCTCGAAATTAATTTAATCTCATTATAATTAATTCCAACTTATTAACCAAATGTCATTCCACTAAAGACAATTAGCTGAACTCTTGAATTACTAAATATTATGAGAACACATGTTTCAAATTAGATGTCCAATTGCAAACTCTATTATGAACCATATTATAGTCATCCGCACAATAAAGGGTAAAATTACCGTTTTGCCCTTAATTGGTTTTTTCTTCTAGATCTCCCGCTTCACTCTATATGGTGATTAACATACAAGATCTTATCTTGGTGTTAAGACTTGATGGGTAGTTAGTCCATCAAACTACTGGGGTCAGTTTCATTACCAATTTTCGTAAAAACATCTAGAAGTGATGATATCACTATAAACTCTTTATTTTAAGTGAATGTTCCTTGATACATATTTCAATTAATAATTTCACTATGCAGACACTAGATTGATACTCTGTAAAAATCCATTACGATCATATCAAGAATTATAATGAAACATATATGAGTTCATTACTCATCAAGATTGTGGTTCGCAATAAAAGAATACTTGAAGTGTATGTTTTAAGATTAAAGAAATGGCCTACTTTAATTTTTAAAAACATATGTGATTCCATATTCATTTAATAGTGCCATCATCGACAGTCAACTACTATCATGATATGAAACTCATCATTCCCTTGAAGTAAACTCCTTTACTTACACGGAGATAAATCGCAACACTATAGTCTACACTATAATTAAGCGACCAACTTGATTATTCAACTGTGAATCAACTAATTTAGATTCTAATAATATACATGTTTCCAATATATCTCCATGTATATGTATATTACTTACAAATGAATCTTGGTACCTTATGAATAGTTATATAATGCTCATACAAATACAACTAAACTCTTTTGTTTTATTAATAATAAATATTTTCATTACCAAAGTAACTGGAAGAAGAATAAGTTATATGTAAATACACTTGCTTTTCAGGGCACCATATTTACATAACTCCAACACCTAGGGGTTTATTAAGCAAAGAACTGTCATGTCTATTAAACTTATGAATTTCTTGTGTTAATACTAATTTTGAATTATTCACATTGAAGTTGAAGTATTTATGTTTGAAATAATCACCTACAAGTGATTTCAATACTATAGTATGTGGCATTGTTTACACTTGTGAATCAAGAAAGTAAGTTCTCGCTTTGACTTCTTGGCTTGTGAAATTTTTCACCGATAAGCCTCATTAGAGTTACATTATGGGTTTCCAGCCTATATATCGTCCTAGGGATTTATTATGCCTCAAATCATCCATAAGATCTCAAATTCATTCCACATACAGTAAATACGTATGTAATCATACATCTTCTCATCAATGATTCAAACATAACCCAAACATAAATACTTAGACTATTAAAAAGGAACATAAAAACTCATCAATGATTATAAGAATATTCTAAACAACAACACAAAATCAAGACCATAATTTGCATTCACAAAAAACTTAAACGAATCTAATTAATGTTTTATTAAAGCTACACATATGGTATGCATTAGTTGGACGACTTACCTGGATGGACAGGAAACTACAGACTAAAGAAAAAAGATGAGCGACACTCTTCAACACAAAATAGGGCCTGTGAAAAAGAATATTAGAAATTTTTCTCATTTTTCTGAAATTATTTACTTGGCGATTCATAAATGATCTTTAATACAATTATATTGTAAAATCTATTAATTTATCTTCTTCATAACCCTTTACCAATCAGACTTTCTTTTAGATGAAACAAAAATAAGACAATATCTACAATTTCATAAAATTGTCAAAATAACTTGCCTTTGCATTAGTATAGTGCATCATAACTCATGCTTCTCCAATAACTCTACTACACTATGAAAACGATTTCTTTGAAGAAAAGTGTCCTTTCTCTATATGTTCTCTTAGTTCCTATTTTCACTCCTTAAAAGAATTTAGGTCTCTAATAACAATACGCACCAAGTCATAATGCATTTAATATATCATTTGTTTAGTGTATTTCTCTCCATGAATAATTTCAAATGAGAAACATAAAACAAATCTTCTTATTTGTTTTTAGGTATTTACTAAACATTTGTGCAAATATATAACCAGCCAATAGTCAAATTTTGAATTAAATTAACGTGTTATATTCTAGTTTTAATATGTTAAAATTAAGGATATCACCTTATTATGTAAGCAAAATGAGTTATGCTCATTTAAATATTTGATCGAACATCATTCAAAGTTAGATAATGTAAGATTATAACTTAATTTAGTTTCTTTTCCCTTTCTAGTTTGAAAATGACCACCACTATTTCATAAATAAATCTCCTACTCTCTATAATAAAAATTAGTAATTAATTATAATCAAAATATACCAAACAAAATAGTAAACAATTCTTAAACTTCAAAACCACTAATGCAGTGCCATGGAAAGTTAACTTTATTGAGGCATTCACATTATTCCTTGGTGTTCCTGTATTACAAGCATAGAATGTTGTAATTCATCAATAGTTCTAGGTGCAAAAGAATTATGTCTTCCAAGTGTGGCCCCTTTTACTTGGATTTATTATAGATGCTGCCAAGTAAAAACTAGGATTTTATCAAGTATTCAAGTTGAATTTCCATGATGGAAAATGTCCGAAGAGTACTAGTAATTGGAGGAATATGGCAGTTATAAGAGGCCCTTGTTAAGGTCGTCATGTCATGCTATACGTTTTTATACTTTTTAAGGTTATAAACTTTATCAGTTTCCAACGACCAATTTCAACTGGAGAATGGAACTGAAACCTTTTAGTTACTTGCAAACTAATAACTCTAATACTTAAAATAGAGATCTCTGCACTTTTGGAATAAGTGTGAGTGATGTTATTGTTAACTAGTACAAGTCGCTTATTCCTACAAGTAAAAAATGTGTTAAGTCAAAATTTGACTTTACGAGTTAAATAATTTTGATGACAAACAAAGAGCAGATAAATGAAAAGTAGATGGAATTTGCCTTAACAAAAAACAGACAGAAGTTTAGTAGAAAAGCAGACGGAAGCTTTACGGAAAGCTAGACGAAAGAAAAGCAGATGGAAGCAGACAGAAGCTTAGTAGAAAAGCAGACGGAAGCTTTACGGAAAGCTAGACGAAAGAAAAGCAGACGGAA
>JANZLH020000120.1:12037-30572 GCA_026770325.2 Erythroxylum fimbriatum | reverse complement strand
TTCGGGAAGGTCCCGGAACAAAAATTTTTGTTTTTCCGCACCTGTCCATGTGATGGACAACCCGGGATTTTCCTACAGTTGTGTCACACCCGTGAACATCAAGTCACGAATGTGACACTTGCCACCTCACCTATTTTTTAACCTAGGGAGACGAAAGAAGAGAGGGCAATGAAGCTCTCATATATGGAGAGACCCATGGAGGGGTAGCTTTCCCAACACCGATTCGGAGATGACATCGACATCGACGACCTAGTTAAGTGTATTTCTCCTTGTATTGTTGTTTTCTTTTTCTCTTTAGAAATTGATTATATTATCCGATGTGTATGGATTTGGGTATTGTGAAAAGATAGTTTTAATGTGTTCATTGGATCGTTTTATTACAAACCCATTGCTAGAATATTCAATGTAATCTATAATTGTTATGTTGAAATTCATTTGTAGCAACTAATGGTTCGTAATCATTAGGGATAACATAACTTAGGTTAAATAATTCGAGCTTATATAATTATTGCTTAGATTGGTATGTTTTTCTCATTTGTAAGGAAAAACCGGGATTAACAGAGCTTGCTGTTAATCTACTACCAATAGTTCAAGTAGATATGTGAAGACAACAATTCAGTGAAATATGTTTAATTGGGTATAGGCCCCAAAGAACCAAGTCCCTAACAAATTCACCAATTTCATCATTTTTTTCATGTTTTCTTTAATTTTCTTTTATTAGTTTAGTTTCATTTTATTTTCTTGTTTGATAAACCAAAACCCCCTAAACCTAAACACAGATTAATTTCATTCAAAAGCTAATTGAACACTTTCTATAGGATCAACTTAAACTCACTACTACTATAGTTGTAGGTCTAGTTTATTTTGTGTAGTGTTACGACACGCTAACACTAACTACAACTATGTCGTGCACTTGTGGTTATTACATAATTGATCAAACTCACAAAATAGGTTAATCATCCAGCTACTATCTGATCAATCACTCATCTCAAACATTCTACTAGCTTTAACCTTTCAACATTTCTAATCAACTTCATATCAATCTTAGCCTAAACACAATTAAACATACATTATTGCATTATCATTTTCACACCTCTATTAGAACTATTGATCGTGAATTAACAACAAGCTCTGTTAATCCTGGTTTTTCTTTAAATTGCATTTAATCAAAATAAGCTCTTTAATTAAACCTAATCATCGAACAACTTAGAACAAGCTATAGATTTACTTAGACAGTTGCATTACAATTAGGAAAATAGATCAATATAAGCAATACCCAGACAAGTTTGGGTTATTTAACCTATGTTACATTATCTCTAATGATTCAATGTCATTAGTTGCCATAAATGAATCAAAACACAACAATTACATATTATATTTAAGATTCTAGCAATGGGTTTACATAAAAATAATCAAATAGAGCATTCAATCATTCTTACACAATACCTATTCAATAAGCACATGATAGCAAAAACAAAGGGAAGAACAACGATGCACAAAGATGATATGCTTAGATGTGCTCCTCGGCGTCGATTTCACCTCCGAGCCAAATTGAGGAAGCTTAGCCCTCTATGAGTGTCTTGAACGAGTAAGTTTCTGCCTTTCACGAAGTCCCAAATTAGTTCCTCCTTCATTTGTCGTCAAAATGTTCTATCGTTCGTGTATCAAACTGTATAAGCCAAAAAAATATGAGATTCATGAAGATACATGGTTCGATACATGGCAGTGTATCTAACTTTGTAAGCCAAAATTTATCTTTTGAATGCATGCATGGCCGTATAAGTATATACACGATACTAAATTTACCACTTTCCATTCTAGAAAACCAATATGGTTGATACATTTCTAATGAGTGTACAAATTAGGCTTGATTTATTCAAAGCGATCCATCACCTTTGATAAGGCATATGGCTTCAGGCTCATGTAAGAGGACTAGCTATCTAGAAAGGTAAAGTTTAATCAAGATAAGATTAATCTAAAAGAGCAGGTAAAGTTCTAATCAAAGACTAATTAAGCTACCTAGTAGAAGTTGGAACCTAACTCTACTGAGATAATTAGAGTTTAACTACACTTTTATAAAAGATAGGCATCTTAAGGTAAGTTCCCATAACCACTATTATTATCAAGCTGAATTAAAGATTTCTTTGCATATTCGCACTTCTCATTTTTCACTTACTTAAGCATTATAATTTTAAAGAGAACACTACCATTGTTGTAAGCAGTTATTTTTGTAGACTTATAAACCTGATACTAGCCTAATAAACTTACATAAAATACAATCAACCAAAGGGGTGATTTGCATCTCAATGTTTCCCAAAAGCTTTAAATAAGCCCCTACCATAATCTATGGTACCACTTTGCACCCTAATGTTACTAAAATAACACTATCCTAAATATGGTGCAAAAGGAGTAATAGAGATAATAATAAGTGCTTATTTAGACTTTTTGTAAAACATTAAAGTGAAATCACACTTTTGGCTAATATTTAAAGAAATCATTTTTAAGATCAAGTCAACGTTTGTTAGATCCAAATTGCCTAGTTATAACCTCATATGGCTAAATTGATGACACATATACTAAAAAATGTCAAAAACTTAATTATATTAGAATTTAGGGTGTTAGTATTACCATTTTAAAAACGTTAAAGTATGATGTGATACCAATAACCTAGACCAAAAAGATAGAGAGCAATTCATACCTTTTGCTAAATTTAGTCTTATATCATATAGGTATACATAATACTTGCAAAATTTTATGGGCCATTATTTTTCTAAACACTTAATTTACCCCTCCCTCTTAAGAGATCAATATGATTGATTCAATTGCTAAGATATCCTAGTGAGATTATATAACGAATTACCTTATTTAAGATCCATTTTCACAAGTTGACAAATTGCTCACTTTTTATAGAAGTTTGGTCTTCATAGATGGAGCTAAATAATGTATTTAAGAAAACCTCTTATTTCTTATTATTACAATTAGCAGATAGACATAATTAAAAGCACTTGAAAAGACTATAATTTTCTCTCAAAGAGACACTCTTATACTCAAGTGAGCAATTACAACTATGAGAAGTGTGTACTTTAAGAGTATAACTTCTTATATAAAGATTAGATAGATAAACTAAATACTTTTATGACTCTAGCTAAAAGCATTCATATATGTATTCAATGATACCACTTAAGTTTGTATTTTAATAAAATTTTACATCTACTTTCTTTACTCCCATAATTTTACTTTATAAGATTTGTGCTTATATCTTTCAGGATTAAAAGTTTAAACTTGTTTTATCCTTTTTTTAAAAGTCTAGTATTTATGACTCTAGCTAAAGGAATTTATGTATTTATTCAATGATACCACTTAAGTTTGTATTTTAATAAAAATTTACATTTACTTTCTTTACTCCCATAATTTTACTTTATAAAATTTGTGCTTGTACCTTTTAGGATTGAAAGTTTAAACTTATTTAATCCTTTTTTTAAGTCTCCTTGTACCTTTCAAATTGTTCACTTATTTTAATTATACTTTAATAACACAAATGTGTTTGTACATTTTGGGGCAATTGAATTTTAAGTCCAATAATAATAAATAAATTTATAAAAAGAGTCATTAACCAACTTAAACTTAACATGAGTTAAATGTTTAGGAGGTGCGAGAAATATAAATGTGTCCCTTACACTCTCTCCTTTCCTCTCTTTTTGTCAAAGACAAATATAGTGTAATTGTTTTATACAATAGAAATAGTTGCATTAACATAACTAAGTAGTTGCAAAAAAATGGGCAGTCACGCCTAGAGTTAGTAAAACAATCAAGCCCAATCCAACCGGATCTAGTTTGGCCTGATTTGAAGTCAACGAACAACGGACTTAGCTCGAGGTTATTAGGTTTTGGGTCAGATTTAGACTTTTATTTATTAAAATTTTTAGGCTTTTAGTCAGGCTCCTCATCCTAGCTTGATCCAAAGTCTAACTATAACAAAATAATGTTATTATTTTTAAATAAAACTATATTTTTAATAATAAAACACATTTAGGATAAGGGGCTTAAAACTTAATTAGGCAAAGTTAAACTCAAAAGTCCAATCCTTTGGGAGATTCGTGAATGAGTCAATTACCCTATTGTTCTATTTATGAAGTTATTTTTCTCCTTGTCTTTTCACTTTCAATATGAGAATTGCGAAGTACTAATTCATGCATAAAGCTTTAAAGGGACACCTGACCTAACCTACATGAGGTTTAGATAATTTAATATTTATTTAAAAGTGTTGGCTTTTAGATCCAACTCGATCTAATTAGGCTTGACTCAGCCTAATTGGGCCTAAGCCTACTCCAAGTTACTTAAGTCTAATTGGGCTTCAAGCTACTCTTAATCTAATTGAACTCGAACTTAAGCCAAGCCTCTCAAGTCTAATCAAGAATTAAGTCGAGCTCAAACTTTAGAAAAAATTTTAAGCATCCTAATTGCGACCCACCTCTTTGTTATTCTTATTTACATCATGATGCAACTTCACTCAGAACCATTTTTAATTTTTATTGAGTATTCAAATACGATTAAAAAAGAAATATTTAATTTCATATTAAATTAGTCATCAATTATTTTTATAAATAAATTGAAAACTTTCATATCTCATATATTTAGACTTGTCAATACGAGAATTTTCCTAGAATCAAATGCTCACTTGAAGATAATTTACCGTGCTATTTATAGGGTTGAAGCTTATTTATTTATTTAACCCAGTGGATTGGCGTAGGTAGTACATACCTTCGTCGCTTAATCAAGTGGCTGGGGATTCGAATCCCACTCTTGAGAATGCAACAAACTCCTGGGCCAGCTGTAGCCCTCCCATGTTGGAGATGTTCCCGCAGCGAAGAGATTAGTCACTAATTTCGTCGGTAAATACCCTGGGCGCACCAAAAAAACAAAAGCCTATTTATTTAAGCGTCAAGTTATTTCACGAATAATCGGTGTTTCTCTGTGTACGCCGCCTAACTAATTGGTAATTGTAGACATTGGTGTAGTTGACTGATATTATGTGTATCATGTCCTCTTGATTGATCAATTACGCCGTCGTTAGCTCAAGGTTTCGTTAACTAGCAATCACGCCGGCGCTAGTTTCTGACTTTACAAAACCCTTGGAAATAAACGATTGCGATATATAAGATATTCTTCTAATTACGACATAGGGAGTGACGTTTTAATGTGTTTGATTTACTGTTTACCTATAAAAGCCGGCGCCTTTGTTAAATATATTTCACAAACATTGGGCGGCGAGTTACGAAGAGTGGACTATAAACAAGAGCGCTTGGGATAGGATAGGAGACACGATCACGAACAGCACCAGTGCAAACAAGGAGTCGGAGATAACTGAAGAAGAGAAGATAGATGGATGGAGGAGGAGGAATAATATTGGGTAGGGATTATGGGTATGTAGTTCTTGTTCTGGTTACCTATACCTTTCTCAATTTTTGGATGGCTGCCCAAGTCGGGAAAGCCCGAAAGAAGTACAAAGTTGCTTATCCCAGTCTCTACGCTGTTGAATCCGAGAACAAAGAAGCCAAGCTCTTCAACTGTGTTCAGGTAACTAAACTTCTGGTTGGTTAAATTAATTCAATTTTGGACGGGAACATGAAATCAAAATGATTTGATTAGAGAGGTCACCAAAACTCGCTGGAGCTGATGCCCATATTCTTTGTGATGATGATACTGGGAGGGATGAGGCATCCATGTGTGAGCGCTGTTCTTGGATCTCTTTATGTTGTCACTCGTTATTTCTACTTCACAGGCTATGCTACTGGCGACCCCCAAAATCGCCTTAAAATTGGGTATCTACATCACACACTCAGCTCTCTTTAATTGAATTGATATTCTTCAATACCTTTCTTTTACTGGTTTGTTTCACAGGAAATATGGCTTCTTGGCTTTATTCGGTCTTATGGCGTGCACCATTTCATTTGCCATCACCCTTCTTCGTCAACCATAATCTTCTTTGGGGTCTTGCTTTTGTGTTAATAATCTTCTCGTGTGCACGATTGTAATTATAGCTTTGTTGCCTGAGTCAAAGCTTTTACTTTCCTTAAACTATCGTTTAAATGCTGCCGGTCAAACATTACAGCACTAGACATGAAGTGAATCATGTAAAACAACACAGAACTGGATATGTGAAATGGGTTTAATTTTGTTTTTATGTTTTGTTCATTTTTCATGCTTTCTGTTTTCCACGAAGCATTTCATTGTAGGGCAAAAGGGAGCCGAGTCTTTGCAACCTGAGCTGCCGCTGAACTTCTTGATAAAATCACAGCTCCTTGTTATTCTTATCCTCGTTGTCACTTCCCGCAGACCTTCCATTCGCCTGCTATTGTTTAAGCAGTGGAGGAATGCAATTCGTGAAAACTAAAAAGTGGGTTAAATTATATGGGATATTACTCACTGTAAACACATTTGAAAGCCATTGCTCAATCAGTAGCCGCTACAATCATATATATCCCAATCTTACCTAACAACTCGAATATTAGTACACAGTATCAAAAAGCAGAAATAAATTTCTGTATCCTTGACTGTGCTCGTTCCTTCTCTTCTGGCCCATCCAGATCACCAATGTTGTCATGATATTCCTATGATTTCCATAAACAAGCAAGCAAATGTGTGTCATGAACTCATGATAGTGCAATCTCAGGAAAAAGGCTAGAGATGTAACCATGATCTGAGCTTCAAATAGCAAGGGAACGGCAATTCTTCCCATCTCTCATATACTGCGTGTACTAACCAATAACTACCTATCTAACAGAAGTGTATGCATAAAACGGATCATTGCAAAAGACACTCCAGAAAACAAAACTTGTGCAGATGATTCTTTCGTATATTTACCACAACTTTTTAACCAGGTAGTACCAACTAGATAACAAGGCAATGGATAATTGAAGTACCAACATCTGAAGTCGGATCACTCTTCAGGGAACAACATTGGAGACTAAGTGTTCTGAATTTGCTTAAACGGGAGTTGGTTACAAGAAATTTGACAATAGAAAATCCTGTGACTAGGGTCTATATATACAAAGAGACATAATACACAATACTGAATGCCCTTAAAAATGTTGCATACTGGGCCAGCATTTAGCTAAAATGGACAGACCAGTAACTTCTCAATTTTCTTACAACAAAATCTACAAATTAGCAGTCCTTACTGAATAATTTCTTATGCATCAAAAGACAATGATATTGAATGTGTCACCTCAACAAAACTAGCAGGCTTTTTCAATAGAAACTGACAATAGCTCATATTAATGAAAAATAATAATTTTTTTAAAATTTTCTGTCAAAAAAGGAAGTATTAGACATCAAGGTTTCTAGAAAGTTTGCAGCGTATTAGAGCAATTTGCACTTAGAACAATGAAACCTCTATATAATGAATGCATTAGAAATCCTCGAACAAAGAAAGCATTTAAAGAATAGGAAAAAGGTAGTGTGGAGCAAGCAAAAATGAAGATACATGCAATAAAGTTACCCAGCCAAATATAAAAACAGCTGCAAAGCATATACCTGAAGTATATCCTTGACATCTTGCTTAGTAAGTTTATGCTGCTTCAGTAATAATTCAATTCTTGCTCTCAATCCCTGGTGCCTGCAAGAAACGATTGAAGCATCATTAAGGCATCAAGAACTGCAAAATACTAATTTCAACAGTAACAGAAGAAGAGAATTCTTAAAAAGAACTTACTCAGAACACCATAGATGGCCCAGAATAACAGCAATCAGCTGCATTTCCAAGCAAAAAGCAAAAGAAAGAATAAGAACAATACTGAAAATATAAAGGTAGTGATTAAGTCAATATTTCAAGAAAATAAATATGCATCAACTATCGTTGAATTTAGCGTTTGGATAGAAAGGGCAAACACAAGAGTTTGTGATCTGGGCATCTTCCTACATAACTCTATAATTCATTTTACGACATGAAGGTTAAAGGACTCGACCTTCTTAATTTTTTTCAAGTCAGGTGCCTTCATAATTTCCAAACAGGGAGTACCTTCCTATTAACTATAATACACACTTAATTTTGAGGGGATATGGGTTAAACAATGCTAACATGTTTGAAGCTTAAATTATTGGGATATAAGAATAAAACATAACTTTTCATTTTCTATAGTTGGTTTCATTTTCTTGAGCTAGGTATCGACAAAATCTGTGGGTAAGAGTACCAACTTTCACTTCTTTTTGATCAAGTAGATAGGTATGGATTACCTTATATGAGGACAATAGGTAGCTCATAAAATACTAGACCCACAATAGGAACTTCTTAATGAATCACCTCAAGTCATGGCCCTCCCAAAAATGGCCCACCCAATAGCAATCCCCTAATGGCAGTTAGACTAGAGCAAGAGAGAACAGAAAACAACTGAAGATGACTCGAATGAGATGAGAATGAACAGAGATGAACCATTAGTGCCCAGAGATAAGGAAGAGAATGGACTTTATGAGACTGGATCTAGAGAATGCACAAAGAGAAATAGTGTGCAAAGCATTATCTGCCCAGGTGTACAATGAGCATTGAAACAATAAGGGAAAAAGTTAGGAAACACAGTGGTTTTGATAGTTTATGTCTTATCTTCCCCAAACTCCTCTACTTGTAATTTTTATTGCTATAAGTTAAAAATCAAATAACTTTATTTAAGGATCTTGTTATCAATGTTTTAAAAATCAAATCTATTCAAACAATTTAATAGTGAAAATTTTAAACCAGCCAACTTTTCAGTTCGATTTTCAATTTTCAGGTTGGATTAGTTTAATATTTTTTGTTATTAAAAACCAATCAATTTATTAATTAATCAGCGAATTTTCATAAACTAATCAGTTTTTATAAACTAAAATAAACCAATTAATTTTCATTTAATAGTCTATTTTTTCAATTAAACTTTAAATTTTTTAATGAATAAAGACAAATTTTTTAATCAATTTTCAAATTCTTTTTTATTCAATCTTTAACCGATTTTATGATAGTCTAATACTGGTTAGATTTTAAAAACATTGCTTAATATGTTGGGATTTAATATATACCTAGTAGATAATAAGTAAAGAGTCCCTTGTCTTTGTAGAGCTCGGATAGCAAGTATCTTATTCAGGTTTAACTTTTTTATTTGTGAAGGAAAGATGGGAATCTTTTGACTTTCTGCAGGGAAGTGTGCTGCTTTCTCTTTAGGAGTGATACTTTGATTTAGAAGTGATTCCTAAAACCCTAAAATTGACGGATCCCTATGTTTTGAGTTTGCAATACTATTATTGTAGGTTTAAGAAATGGCTAATAGGGCAAGAAGGTATAACACTCTCAAAAGGATCCCACTGTTATAGATCAAAATCAGAAGTTAGTAGGCAAATTTATAATTTGAATCTTGCAGTGGTTGACATACAGGATTTTCACAACTTAATTATACTAGAGTTTGGAATCTCAAATACAATCCTAATTGGAGGATAAGATGGAAACAAAGAAAATTTGTAAAAGAAACTAGACAAGTAACACAGTAGTAATCCAACTACTAATTTGACAATCATAAAGGGAGAAGAAAAACAAAAATAAAGGCAGATCTCAGTGTAAAAGTGTGATTTCAGACGTGAATATAATGCAGGAATAACACCCAAATTCTAAGTGGTTCCCTTTCATTATCATTACAATAAATTACAGCTTGACAATGAGACACGCATCTGTATTGTTGTCCATTATCCACACTAAATTGATCCTTGTTAAGTTAATTTCTTCTCATCAGATCATGATGTAGTTAAATTCAGTGTCTATGGTACTATTAATTCAGTCTACATGGGGTACAAAAGCCATCATAATAATTCAAGAGAGACAATGATTCACAAATTCAATTTAATGAAACTAAGTATAATTTTCTAACAGCAACAACATACAGTTTTGAACTATCATGAGTTCAACTATCAGAAAGATTAGTTGAAATCAACAACATTGGCATGATCTAACCTGAAGAGTGTAAAGTCCAGATTCTAATTTACGGTTGTATCTTTCATCTTCATCCATCTGCCAACCCACTCATTCCTGTAAGTAAAATACTTGTTGACTCGAAGAATATCCATATGAAGATGCAATTACATTACCTCTAAATCATCAAGTTCAAGTTGGTCCATCCGTTCAGTCTCTGCTTTTACTCTATCTGAATACCTGCTCAAATGATCAATCAGAAATCCAACAAGTGAGTGTCAGTCTCAGCATATAATTTATAGCAACTACTACTGCATGCTTTGCTCCAGGAGCAAGTAAAACAATTCTCAGTGGAATATCAGCAAGATGGAAGAAAGTAGGTGGGTTTGGTATAATCTCAGTTTCCATATAGAGAAGGAGGATTACCTCATATAGAGTTCCATGAGGCGATCTATCTTCTCATACTCATTCTCAACAAACTTGGCAAGCAGCCTGTCCCTTCTTGAACCTCTTAAAATCCCACCTGATGAGGTACACATTCATCCAAGATCACTTAACACTCAAGATTGTACTTTTGTTTGAGGTGAGAGAAAAGCAGCACTATTCTACAACTATTGGCAAGTAGGTGCATATAGTTACCCACACTAATCCCACCTGTATTCATGTTCAACAATGGCTAGCATTATGCAAACATGCTACTATTAGTTTTCTCCTTTTTCTTTCTTTTCTTTTTTCTGTTTTTTTGGGTCTCTTTCCCTTGGTTTTTACTGACAGAAGGGATAAATAACACTTCCAGGTACTGTGTGATGCATAATAGCTTAAAGTCTATAAGTTAAATACAGGAAAGAAAAAGAGAGTACATTTCTCAACCACAAGCTTTAATTTGATGGGATGAAGAGTAAGAGTTGCTGTCCTAATATTGTTAATTATATTGTCCTAATTTATGTAGAACTTATTTATGAACAAAGAATTTTTATTAGAGTACAATTAAAATCTATTTCAGAAATCTTAGTTGGGAATCTTTTTACAATTATGCTTAGGGTTCCAAATTTTTTCCACATATGTAATAAACGTTTCAATGAAAGTAAGACTGATTTTTATACAAACTCAAAAAAGTTATGATAATTTATTTTAAGAGATTCTTAAACTCTAGCAGTCATTCCTAGTTTCATTATCCTACAAGTAATTCATAGAACTACCCATTATTTGTTTATAATTCCAGAAATTTCAATATATATTTCCAGCAACCTTAATCTTAACTTCAACAGCATATACCGAAATTCCAGCAAACATAGCAGAATCAAACAGCCCAGATTTTCTAATTTTTGTGAGTTTTATTAACTAGTTGACATGTCTTTTACTCATCATACATCACTGTGTGCCATCAACAACACACAATGCTTGAAAGTGTTGAACCTGGATACTCACCAAGCAGTGATGCTATCAAGGACACAATGCGTTCTTCCAGTTCTTCTTGGTATCTTTCTTTCTTGTTCTTCTTGCTAATAGGAATCTAAAGGATAAAGAAGAAGATTGTGTTAATACAATAATCACCACACCTAGGAGGTAACCACAATATACGTGTAAAACCTCAGTAGGGTATGACATATGTCGGGTACAAATTCTGTTAACCACTAAGTTATTTCATTTATATATATCTCCAACAAGAAATTCAAACAAAAAGCTGCGTCTTTTGCTTGCAAAGAAAAAGAGAAACAAGAGTAAGAGTAACTTGCCTTACCCATGAAAGCAGCGAAAGCAGTCTTCAAGCCCAAAACATCAACAAAACGTTCACAAGCTGGCGGGTAATTTGTCATCGCAAAATCGAGAACTCTTATGGCGGAAGCATAAGCAGATTTCTTCTGCTTCATGATAATAATCATCAACTCCACACCCTCAGCCTTAACAAACCTCTCCTTGTTCTCCAATGGCATCAACAAACAACACAAAGAATTAAACAAATTCTCCACCATCTCCTCCTCATCAGAAGTCTTGGGGTCCTTAGACTTGTACATTGCCACTGCCTGCAAAACCACATCCACACCATTCATTTGCCCTAACCTCTTCTGATTTGCCGTACTGTTCTGCAACAAAATCGCCAATATCTCTGACGCGTACTGTTTATTGCTATCAAATTCCCTAACCTTTATCTTCCCAACTAACCATCTTAATATTTTGGTTCTCTCACACACCATCTCCGCCACCGCCGGCTTAACCTCAATCAGATTCTCGATGGTAGCTAGTGTACCGTAGACGGCGGCCATCTCGTCCTGATCAGTCTCCGATAACCTTTGAAGATTCTGGACAAGCAACTCCAAGACGTTGTTTTCGAGGAGTGAATCAACTAGAACCTTAGCAGGCTCGTCGTTGTCTTCCAGAACGTCCTCGTCGGTGAGATCCTGAAGCAATTGCACGACGTCGATTGCTATATCGGTGTTTTCGTGGGAGAGAAGGCCCAAAATAGAAGGAATGGTATTGAGGTTGACAAGGTCGGGGTAGAGCTCGGGTCCTCCGGCGAGGATTTTGAGCTTTTCGAGCTCTTGGTGGAGCTCAATCTCGGAATCGGCAAAGCGCTCAGGCTGGTCGGCATACTTGAGGCGAGCTTCAATGTTCTCTTTGTAGCGGCGCTCGAAGGAGAGAACAAGCTTCTTAAGAGTACGGAGGTCGAGCACTTCTACGCCGTTTTCCTTTTGGGATTTCTCGAGGGCTTCGAGGAGAGAAAGGTCGACGTCGTCTCTGGCATTGTTGAACTCCAAATAGTCGTCGTCTGAGTCTCGTGGGCGTTTTGTGGCCTTGTGACGGCTGATGCTCTCTGATTCCATTCTTAACCTTTCAATGCTATCACTCACTCAGTCTTCTGTTTTTTTTCTCTCCGTCTGTTCTATCATTTTACCGCTTCAAGCTCTCTTGCAAATACTTTATACTGGTTCACTTTAAATTCTCCGCCCTCCACTCCGCCACAGTTTGCCCTCGAGTAAAACATCTACAGTAATAAAACATGCTTTATGTTGGACATATTAGTAAAGACAGGGGTGAAAGTTGGATATTTTGTTATTAAAAATAATTCATTTCAATTATTGAATGATTTTAAATTCATTTAAAGTTCTTTGGTCAAATCTCATCAATCTTTTGATGGTTCGAATGATTGCATTGGAGTCAAACATCCACAATCAATCTTAAAGATATAAGGTGAAGTTGGATATTTTGCTTATGAGAACAATTCAGTCAAATTATTGAAATTGAATAATTTCAATTTCATACAAAGTTCTCTAGCTAAGTCTTATTAATCTTCTGATAGTATGCAGATATATTAAGAATCCCTTTCGGCTAGTCTAATAAACAACTGAGCATATGAGATTGTCAACTCCAACATCTTAAAGGTTGAGTTCCATCTAGTTGGACAACCCAAAACCGACTTCTTTGAATTTGGAATGCATAAAATTTGTGCACCGTCTTCAAAAGTTTTAACTCTTTTAGGAGTTGCACTCAAATATAGAACAATATTCCAGATACACTCTATTGCTTTCTTTATTGTCTCCAACCTATCCTTCAAAATCAAGTTAAGAATATGCGTAAATCAACGAATATGAAATAACTTACCTCCAACCAAGAAGCTCCCAACGCACATCTTACCCTTCAACTTCTCAATCATAACATCATTTGTGCTACAATTGTTAACTGTGATAGAAGATACTTTGTTGTCGATGTTCAAATTCATCAAACAGTCTTTCAACACGTTTACCAATTTTTCACATGTATGCAGTGTCAACACATAAATGAACCTATCGTGTACAAATATTACTAACATGAATCATAAGTTTATAAAATAATGAAAAAAGTAAATGATAATAATATTAAAGAATATAAATTACATCAAAAGTCTATTGCATAACTTTTAATCATTATCAATATAATATGTCGTCACCACCATGTAACCCTTCTTTTGGTTATAGACTATCTACATGTCCATTGTTATGGCAATTCGTCCTTGAACACTCGACAATGCTCTTAATGTTTCTCTCTTCTTGTCCTTCTAAATTTCGAAAATCTTATGCCTCAATATATTTTGAATTGGAACATTGAAATTTGGTTGGAGTGAATTAAGAAATATCCTGAATCTTTTGCTTTCAATCATAGACAATGGTTATTCATCTCCAATAATCATATTAGCCATCTATTCCCACTTCTACCTCCGGTACTGAATTAGAACTCTCAACTGAAGGAATATGCTCATCCATATGACCAAAAACATATAAATACTTGAGGTTATAAGCAATCAACATATAAGAATGAGCTCACTTTCTCTCAAGTTATTGCATATGATGGGGAAAGTTAAAGATATATTAGGAAATGACACTGTCTTAATCAATTCCATCAATAAATAAAGCCAAAGATAAAGAAAAGTTAAATTCGATTAAATTACATTATCGTTTATTCCAAACTTAATGATTCTTTTCGTTTGGATTCCAAAATATTGGTTCAAATGCCAACTTAGTTACTAAGTAAATACATGAAAGAAGGCGGCAATTTTCCAACGCAACAAAGATAAAATAATAAAAGAAAGAAGGCAGCAATTTCCTAAAACAACTTTCGATGGATCTCAAAGCTTAAGCAACAACCAATAATGAGCTCACTTTCTCTTAAATTGGTTCACTCTAAATACACCAATGCCAATAGCTATGAACAATAACTAACCGACCCCTTCAATATGTTCAAACCCATCATGATATTATTTTTTACACAAACATAAAATGGACATGCCCTGGTCACGACTAGCAATGCAAAAAAGCTTTAAACCTAAGTGGTAGGCTATCGCTAACTACCAAATAACAAATTCCTAACTACCAAACTATAAAGTAAATTGCGAGCTAGGGTCGAACCACAGAGAGCTGGAATGCAAATGCTATTTCAAATGTTGCAAACAAAAGAAAACAAAACACCCTGAAATGATGGAAACGAAATAGCTAAGATGCAATGAACATAAACAAAAAGACAAACACAAATCAAATTTAGAAAAAATAATAACAATGGTAAAGAAGTGGGTTGGAGATATCTTCTGGATTTTGGGGCGTTCATTGATCCTTGAATCTAAATAGAAGGTACTCTCATTATGGTGTTAGCTTATGGACTCGATTAAGCTCTCTTAATTTCTTTAAAATAGGCAAAACTAATAAGCTCTAGAAATGCCTTGATCTCCACCATAACTTAGAATAGGCTCTCTAAGTTTAGTAGCAAAGACGTATTAGGTACTAAGAAACAATTAACTTAGGCCACCTACTCATAAGCTCGGAAGGTGTAACCTAAACGTATAGGATCCTAGATTAGTTGATTAAGTATCTTGACAAATTCAACTAACCTATTGCTACTTCCGGGAATCACTGTGGACTATTACATATCACACGCTTAACCCTAGCCTTTGGATTAGAAAGTTACCTAAAAGGTGATCAAGCCTATAAGCAACTCCTAATTCGTGACATTTATCTTAAATCCTAAACCAACCTAGACCTTCAAACACCAATTCAAGACAAGTTCAACTCCATTCTCACAATTTCCATCCCTTAATCCTTATAATATCTCCAAACCCCTAAATAGTCTAGCCACACATGCTCATATTAAGCAAAATAGACATTAAATAAACAAAACTCATACTTAATCAAATAAAACCAAGGTTGGAAATTATAAACGAAGTAAAAAAAACCCAAAATTCAACACTAACTTAATAGAAATCAAAACTCTTTATGCTAACAAATAACTAATCATAACCTAAACAAAATCTAAACTAACTGCATCAAAATAAAAATTCCAGTATACATAACTTGCAAAAAAACCAAAATTAATTGAACATGAATTTAAGAACATGCACAAATCCTAACTATTAAGCACAAATTAAACAAAAGCATCACAAATAAGCAAAAACCCATAACATAAACCATTAAACATTCAAATATCCAATAAATTCAGACATGAAAAAGCACATAAATAAGCTCAAACAATCAAGATTAAAGCTGAAAAATTGAAGGAATAAACATCTATTGATATAACATAAAGGTTCCTTACAAAATTCATAAATTTCAACTATAAAATCCATTAAACATTCATTCTAAATATTCTAGAACATGTAAAAATATGATTAGCACTGAGAAAGCTTTAAACTAATGGAATGAATATTAATAGAGTCGGAAATATGAAAATGAAGCATTGAAACTAAAAGAGAATAGCTAAGCTTATGAAAAGTAATAATAATTTCTCCACTTCTCCTTTTCTCTTCTTAGTGTTTCCCAAAAGTGACAGATTGGAAAGCCCCCTTTCTAGGTCATTTTCCATTCAGGGTAAACCCTGGGGTTTTTTTGTGCCTAAAAAGTCTAAAAAGTCCCTCAAAAACTTGAATCCGAAAGCGACCCTGTGTCTGTCTACGTGCAAGCCACGATCGTGTTTGTCTACTCTCTATCACGATTGTGGCTGACTCCCCACGATCGTGGTCTTATGCTCAAGCTTCCGTCACGATCGTACCCTAAAGGCCTGTGTTTTAGTTCAGACCTCCTCCGAATGCCCTGAAACACTAACAAACTCATCACGACATCTCATATTGACAAACTTCATCCTTTTAGCATATATTTGTGTTCAATCCTTTAATATGTATGTAAACATAAATTGAGTATTTAAACACAAAATAAGATTGAAAAGACATTGAAATGCATAAGAATATATAAAATAATTCAATCGTATCAAATGCCCCCACACTTGAACTATTTCTTGTCCTCAAGCAATTTAAAAATAACTAAGATATTATGTCAATTTGTTGTCAAAGAAAATCGAGTATATGTAATCCTTCAAACTTCGACAAACTCAAGTATCGAGGTACTACATATATCATAATCTTTTCATTAATGCTCATAAACAAAGTCAAACGTAGACACCATTGATCAAAGGTAAAATAAAACTAAGATGGATTTTCCTCATGATGTTCACTCATTTCATTCAAGTGTTTAAGGTCAGTGTTTCACTCAATACTCCCTCTAAGAGATTATAATATCATAGGCTTGCAAATTCACCAATTCTCTACCACATAGATTACATGCTATCATGGATCAAAAAGGGCTTTTACTTAGGGTTGTAATGGGGTTTGGGTTCAGGTGAGGCAAAAAGGTCAAAGGGTCACTCACAAGTATTAACAAAGTACTAAGTAAGAAGGGATAACCAAACATAAATTCTGAGGTATGCATATAAATACCACGAACTACAACTACTCATCACTAACTAATGCTACTAAGTTTCCTTCAATAGTAGAAACAAAGACGCTTTTACCAATAACGTCAAAAATAAAGATGCTTTTCTTTTTCTTTTTTCTACTTGAATAACACTAAAACAATAAGGAAACAATAGCATTACAAATCAATAAAACACGAGTAGAAATGCCTCTCAAAACATCTCAGAATTGAATACAAAACAAAAGTCCCTAAATCATATACATCAAATGCTCACTCATTACTTCATTAAACTTGTGACATGGTAAGGCTAATGGGTTTTTGGGTGTAAGGTGATTAATTCAGAAACAAACAAGGTTAAAGGATCAAAGGGGTTGGCAAGGGGAAAATGAGTTAGTTAAGCTAAAGGTTTAAAACAAAGAAGGCCTTAATCATTTCCCTAAAGCATGCATCTCGTAGTTTCAAACCGATTCAATGCAAGTCCTGGAGGTAATCTTCCTAGGGGAGCATCACACATAACAAAGAAATAAAATGACTATGAAATGCAGTCATATAGGCTCAAAACCTTGCATGTGCTTATATGAAAATCGATCAAAATTTCATACATTACCTAATCACTCAAGTATCAAATTATTGACTGAGTTTATGCAACTAACTACTTCAATCAATCCATATGATTCACCTTCCACTCAAGCTGTCTAATTCAAATTCATGCACATAACTCAATCCTCAGTCCAACTACTATGACAAAATGGCATGGTTCAACCTTCATCACAGTTCAAGTGAAAGATTGCAAAAATTTTAAAATTGGTCCCACCATCACACTTAAATAGGACATTATCCCTAATGACCTAAAAAAAGGAGATGAGAACAAAAGGACTCCTTAGATCAAAGAGGGCTCAGCAACTTGATATCAAAATTCACAGCTCTAATCTTGCATTCCTAAAAAAACAAAACAGATAAAAAAACAAATAAGGTACTCAAATGAAAGCAATAAAAAGAAATTGAAACAACAGAGAACTAAAATGAAAGGATAAGATTGGGGTGCCTCCCAACAAGTGCTATGTTTAACGTCAATAGCTCGACTCAGCCATTTGATCACGGGTCCTTGAGCAAAATGCTTACAATGTTTCTCAACTCTTGACCATAATAATGCTTCAATCTTTGCCCATTCACTTTGAAAGTTCTTTCATCACTTCCCTCAACTTCAATTGCTCCATAGGACGTAACATTTTTCACAAACAAAGGACCCTGACCATCTAGAGCACAATTTGCCTGAGAAAAACTTCAATCTCGAGTTGAAAATTAGAACTTTCTCTCCTAGCGCAAATTCTTTCCTCATGATGTGTTGGTCATGCCATTTCTTAGTTTTCTCCTTGTAGATTTTGGAGTTCTCATATGC
>JANZLH020000119.1:2981151-2994905 GCA_026770325.2 Erythroxylum fimbriatum | reverse complement strand
TCAAGATCTTCATCAAGAACAGCCGAGTCATGGATCCAAACGGCAATGCTCAGTTCAGCCAAAATCCGGCAGAACCAATATCAATTTAATAAAATACGAAAAACTTCTTTAAAAATTAAATAAATAATATACGTATCTTCTAACCGTAATAATATAAAAAGAGAAATCCGTACTCTGATAAGGACAAGTGAAGGATGGTGGCACATGCTTGTTGTCATATCAGTCAAAAGATGAACGGACCAGATCATCCTGTACGGATCTGTTTGCGGTGGGGATTCAATTCTTGCCATACTCCTCTCTCTCTCTCTCTGTCTCTCTCTCATACACTCTCACTGGCTTGTGGGTACTGCTGCCACTGCTTCCAGGTCCAGCTTGGTCTGCTTTTCCTAGAACTCTCTCTAGTAAAGTTCGTTTAGTGAGAGAAATCTCTCATCTCCACCTGTTCTGTTCTTCAGACATTTTAATAGCTGTATTTCATGGCGATTTCTCACTCTCTTTCTTTTGCTTTTCTTTCTAGCATGTCTATGAACTTGGGTTTAGTATGAGTTTTGCTTTTCTTTACTTTTTTATTCAGCGTAAGCAGACATGTGCATTGAGTGACTTGAAGTTGTGCTTCTTTTTTTTCTTTTTTCTGTAATATGTTTGGCAGTGGAGGATTTTGGTAGCAGAATATCTGTCTAGTTTTCTAAACTTGGAAGACTATTGATTTAGGGGTATCTAATATTCCCGAGAGTAAGTGTTGAAGTTGTATGTAAAGTTTTCTATAATATTAAAAGGTTGAATTCAATTAAAAAGAGGTGGGAGATGAAGCACTCAACATCATCACCGGGGATGGGTCAGCAGGGTCCTGAAGGTATGTTTTATAATTACTTTTGTTTCTCAGTTTCTGCTTTTAATTTGATTTTTGGTGATCTAAAGCTTATTCAGCTTGTTCCTCGCATGTTTAATTTGGAATTGAACCTATTGGTTTCCTTTTCCTTGTCTTTTGTTATGAGTAGGAGAAAACAAATGCTTGAACTCAGAGCTGTGGCATGCCTGCGCTGGTCCACTGGTGTCCCTACCAACTGTTGGAAGCCCAGTGGTCTACTTCCCACAGGGTCACAGTGAGCAGGTTTTCTTTTCGTGATCACAAATTCTTGTCAATGGTTACTTCTGAAAATGTTCTCCCGAATTTGAAGAAATAATGGCCTTTTTTCTGCATAGGTTGCTGCTACCACTAACAAAGAAATTGATGGTCACATACCCAATTACCCAAGCTTGCCTCCCCAGTTGATATGCCAACTCCATAATGTCACCATGCATGTGGGGTTTACTTTTATTTGTTTATTTTAAAGTTACAAGTCACATCTCGTTCTTGCAGGATAAATTTTTGTTGTCTGACAATCCACACTATGTGCACTTACATCTTGTTTCTATTAGATTGGTTGTGATCGTGTAAGTATTAACCCCTATTTGGAGTTTCAGGCAGATGTCGAAACAGATGAAGTGTATGCCCAAATGACTTTACAGCCTTTGACACCGGTGGTGTAATGTTATTATCTAATAACGTTTATCATTTGTGTTTACCTTATTCTAATTTGGTTTATTGCACTTACAGGAAGAGCAGAAAGATACCATCATTCCCATGGAGCTGGGAATTCCAAGCAAGCAGCCTACAAATTACTTTTGTAAGACACTGACAGCTAGTGATACCAGTACTCATGGAGGCTTCTCTGTCCCTCGTCGTGCTGCTGAGAAAGTCTTTCCCCCACTGGTAGTCATTTTCTTAGTTATCTGTTCCTTGAGATATTTAGTTGATAATGTTGGTAAGTATCATTTTTACTTCTCTTACTATTTCTTCATTTGGCAGGATTTTACACTACAACCACCAGCCCAGGAACTTATTGCCAGGGATCTCCACGATGTTGAATGGAAGTTTAGGCATATTTTTCGAGGTATACACCATAACTTTCCTTGACTGCATGAAAAATATCATTAAGATTTGAGTTTCTATGCTGTAGGAATGCTGTATAGTTGGTTACAAGTGTCAATAACCTTATTTTATGCGTCCATCTTCAATCTTATCATTTTTCTCCTCTATTCCTGTGAATATGGCAGTTGGCCAATTATTTTTGTTTATATGTATCAAGTATTTTGATAGCACATAATTCTTTCATTTCAACTCCCAATTTGCGGTGGCTCTTTTGGTCATTTGTTTGGATCATATTTGTTTCTTAACTGAACCTTCTGATAAACTGGGTCTAAGAACTCTTATGTGCTCCGGACAAGAACTTGATTATCATTGATTAATTCTTCCTGCCAGCAACATCCACGGGTGAAGAAAACACCTTCCTCTAAATCTATTGTATTTTTAGTCAGATAAAGATTGCAAAGCCATCTCCCATGATGTGTTGTAGAGTAGTTGGTCTATCTGTTTTCATGGTATGGTGATTAGTAATGCAATTTTGCTGGTAACTTGCATTTAACTACATTTTGGTTTGTTTCTTTACACCGAGTGTGCAAGTAAACAAAAACAATTTATGAGTAGGCATTATTATGTCCAATCGATGTGTTAATAACTAGTCATATACAAATAAGCTTTATGTTGGTCCATGCATTGGTTTTATATAGTTTTTAGTACTTGTTTCTGTAGCTTGCACCTGTGTGCATATTACAGGTTATGATTATTTACATCCCTTGAATGTCTCATGTAGGAGGACTTTCATTCCTGAGACTAGACTTGTGCTTTATCAGCTGTTCATGATTTTCTTATTTCAACTGAAGAGCACTGTTAGAGAATAATAATGTGCCTAGTGTAATCTTTTAAACATGGGCTAGATTTACACTAAATTGGTTTGGAACTTTATGAGCTGCCTTTATGGTCTCTTGCAACAGAGATCCCCATGTTTTTGAGTTTCTGCAAGTTTGGCTAATGCTATTAATCTCCCTAATATGTAACTTTCCAGTTCTTGTGAAAATTTTCTTTCTAAAAGATATTTCCATATTTATGGTGCTTATTTCTTTATTGTTTAGGTGTTAAGGATGAAATGTCATGGATCCAATGTTTTGCTACATCATTATGAGTTTTTGAGGAAGATAGGCAGCAAGAAGAGAGATGACAAGAGGGAGAAGGTTGCATGTCTGAGAATATAAAATATCTTGGAAGAGAGAAAGATAAAATGATCATTGAAATGAAACAAAAACAATCATGAATTTATGTTCAAGTAGCATCCATTACAGTCTTGTTGTATTTATTGTAGAGGGTCCAACGTTTGCTACACTACCTGTGAGGGTTTCAGGAAGTTAAGCAGAGAGAATATAGAGGAGAAGAGGGAGAAGGATTCATATTAGAGAGTTTAATTTATGAATGTTTAAGTAGCTTTCTTGAAATTTTTGTTTTTTCTGTTGGAAGGATTCATATGAGAGTTTAATTTATGTATGTTTAAGTAGCTTTCTTGAAATTTTTGTTTTATCTGATGGAAAAGAGAGAGTTTGGCTAGTTAAAATGGCTGCTTACTATACTGACCTACTTAGGACATCAAATGATGTCCTATATTTCTACAAAACAAAGTTGAGAACCATCAAGCAGTACATATATTTAGTGTGCAGATTGTAGGAACTATTTCTTACTTAAGATCAATTTGATCATTATTTTGGTTTTTGCTAAAGGCTCCTATTGCTGTGTGAAAATAGTTGGTTTTATTTTATTCGATAATCATAAAAGGTGGGATGGAGGTTGTAAAAACATTAAAGATTATGTTGAACTCTGAGTTATGGCTGTCTTGTCCATATTTTGGATGCTCAATGTCTAAGGTTAAAACCATTTTGGCCGCATTGCTTATAGAATTTTCTGGGAATTTAACTTTAATGTTCCCTCTTGTATGACTCATAAATTGAGAAGTTCAGATATCAGAATGTGTTTTTGGTGTTTGGCTGTTGATCATCTCTCCCCGTCAATAGTAAATTTAGAATTGCTGCATCCTTTTGTATAATTTTCTGTTGCAGAGTGGAAGTTATGCCAGGTAGTAATCTGAAATGGTTTATTCGCATTCTAATCAGTGGTAATGAGGTCATGTAATAATTACTTCCGAATGGCCTTCTAAATTCGGATAACTGATTTTTGATACAAGATTGGGATATGTCTATTCCTCCTTAATTGCAGGCCAACCTAAGCGCCATCTACTCACAACGGGTTGGAGTGTATTTGTCAGTGCCAAAAGGCTTGTAGCTGGAGATTCTGTCCTTTTTATCTGGTACATGAGCATCTTAGTAATTTAACTCAATGTATGGCTTGATGCAACTTACCATTTTAATATTTAAAATAGGAATGAGAAAAATCAACTCCTCCTAGGGATTCGTCGAGCCATTCGACCGCAAACTGTGATGCCATCATCTGTGCTATCCAGTGATAGCATGCACATTGGATTGCTTGCTGCTGCAGCCCATGCTGCAGCAACTAATAGCTGCTTCACTGTCTTTTATAACCCAAGGTGCAAAAGGTGCTTGCAGGTTTCTTTATCGTTGTGTCTGATTGATCTACTCTCCATGTTTAACATGTGTATTCTTGTCAGGGCTAGTCCATCGGAGTTTGTTATACCCCTCTCAAAATATGTTAAAGCAGTATTTCATACGCGTGTATCGATTGGGATGCGCTTCCGGATGCTTTTTGAGACTGAAGAATCGAGTGTGCGTAGGTATTATAATTGTTGCTAGTAGAAAATGATGATAATATCTCCCATATCTTTGAATCTAATTTATGGAAAACATTTGACTAATTCTTCAGTATGCCCATTATATATATGTGTGTGTGTGTGTGTGTGTGTATCTAACATATGACCCTGATATCTTAATTCATTCTGATTTTGCATGGTTAAAGTTAAATGTTTGGAGCTGAATGTATTATATGCAGAAACCATTTTCTTTCAATTGACAGAGTTAAATGAAATTTACACGAGGTTCATAATTTTTCAGTGCAGGTTAATTCATAGGTAAAATAGCTTCTATCTGTGTATATTCTCCAGCTGTATACATTCTGGTTAATTTTACATTGTATTGTTTGTTGTTTGGGTGGTAAATTTGTATTGATTACAATAGCATCACACAAATGGTGCCTTAAATGCCCAGGCATCCATGACCATTTTGTCGACAAATGCTACTGTTTATATTGTTGCGTCTTTATGTCATATGAACATCTGCAGTTTGATGAGCTTGTATTCAACAGGTATATGGGTACAATAACTGGCATAAATGATTTGGATTCTGAGCGTTGGCCGAATTCCCATTGGAGATCTGTCAAGGTGATCAGGCTGCATCCACACCTTTCAGATTGTCATGTACCATTAGCATACTGAATTACTATCTCCATTTTTACCAATAGCCAGAAATTCCTCTGATGTGTTCCAAGGTGTATACCTTGTGCTGCATATGTACAAATATTATACTAGATGGTTGATATACATTTCTTATGAAATTAATTGGCAAAAGAGTAGGAGAAAATGAACGAACAAGTTCATATGGGTACAATAACTGGCATAAATGATTTGGATCCTGTGCGTTGGCCGAATTCCCATTTCAGGCTGCATCCATACCTTTCATATTGTCATGTACCATTAGTACGGAATTACTATCTCCATTTTTACCAATAGCCAGAAATTCCTCTGATGTGTTCCAAGGTGTTTACCTTGTGCTGCATATGTACAAATATTTCTATTTTTCAAGAAGGAAAGGATATAGTTGAACTTGTTCATTCATTTTCACCTACCCTTTTGCCAATTAATTTCATGGGAAATGTATATCAACCATCTAGTATACATATTTTTTTTTTATCTTATTGAATTCTTTTTTGTGAAGTCTTGGAATTAGGTTAGGTCGTTGTTCTTTTAGGTGCAGCTTATAATCTTCTGTATACGATGTTATGTTCATTAATTGTTTATCTATTGTCTTACAAAATAGTTCTTCATTCCATGCTAACTTTCCGCAGCTGCTTGAAAGTAGTTGATCTTCCCTATTCATAATTTTCTTTCATGCCTGTTTGATGGATACAACTTTAGATTGAACTTCAAGGTTTCCAACATAGTTTGAATGTTCAATAATTATGTTGGGAATGCTAATCTAGATTAATTTTACATGCATGAAGTTATTTTCCTCCAATATTGTGCTAGAACAATAAAATCACAACCAGAAGTTTTTTGGTGACTCCAACTCTCTTATGTGTATATATGTCGTATGACGTGTCTTTTAGTGTCACTGTTATATTTCACCTTTCTATGAGGAAGATTGAGGCTGTAGCTCTTAAACACTGTTGCCAGTGGTATAATGTGTCTACTCACAACTTGCAAGTCCAGTCGTGAGTATGCCTTCTATGTTTATGCTTTATTATTTTCCTTTAGCACTTATTTGGTTTATCTTCTTCTATAGGTTGGTTGGGATGAGTCAACTGCAGGCGAGAGGCAGCCAAGGGTATCATTATGGGAAATCGAGCCACTAACAACTTTTCCAATGTATCCCTCTCTTTTCCCTCTAAGATTGAAGCGACCTTGGCATCCTGGATCTTCATCCTTACTTGGTATTTATGCCTTGATCTTTCATAAATCTATTTCATGTCTTTCCCTCAGGCTAACTGGTTGGATACATTATCTTGCCTAAAACTGATGTTCTACCAGTTATACAAAGGTTTAAGGATGTTATAACTTGGAAGAAAATGGAGCACACGTGACATTATAATAGGGATGCAGATCTAAGGATGTACATAACATTTTCCATGTTGATAGATGTCCTAGGTCAACATTTTGTGATACATCAAGAAACTGGCCATATATGCCTTGTTGAACATGATGGTTCAACCATAGCAGGGAAGGACTAGGTTCAGTTTAGCCAATTTTCTTGCATGCAAAAGAGATTGCTATAGGTGGGGTTCAGACTTCAATCCTAGAAGTACAAATGACATTAACTGGCTGACTGAGCTGACCTACATTTTTGTTTAAATTCTGTAAATTTTTGTTTAAATTTAGTACATTAATTAATTATAAACAACAGGGGAGTATGAATCAAAATCGAAATCTCCAAATAATAAGTTGCTTGAATACTTTCTTCCTTAATTTGAACTACACAATTAGAATAAAATCATTTGGAAGTAGCTTATAATAAGCAAGGGATGAAAACTATAAAACACTAAAAAGTAGATGGATATCAAGTGTTTTTCTTCAGAGAGAAATTACACTGTTTCCCATGCTATATTATATTTTGATGGCACACTTAGAAAGAATTCTTTTGCATGAATTTATGCAAGATCTAGTCATCAATCTTTCAAACTTGTCTTACATTGTGATGTGTGATATAAATATTAATAGATCTAAAGACTGCTTATTTTAAGGAATTTAATTTTGATAGCTTCAACTAAACAAGAAGGATTTTTGGAGAAACTTCAATGTTCTCGTTTTTGTAGTTTTATGTGAGTAGGTTTATCAACTGTATTGTTTGATTCTACCCTCGAAACTATGCCATAGAATGATATTGTATTCTAATTAAATAAATCTTTTTGTTTAACTTTTTCATTTTTAACATTCTTTCCAACTAATTATATAATTTGGAGTGAAAATAATTTTAATTTTGAAATATAGTTCGAAATAGTTTTGGTAATTGCATGTTTCCTTTCCTCTTCTTACTCAAAGTCCTGTCTTGTACCAATAGCAATTCACTTGCTGTTGGATATCTCAAAATTTCCTTTGATGGTGCAATTACTAGTTTTCTTTGGGAAAGAAAAATCAAGGCATAATGGAACTTACAATTAACATTTCTTTCCTTTTCCTGTATCTTGATTCTTCTACGACATCTTGGCCCTTGATACGGCTACAGTCAACCATCATTTTGACTTTGTCAATTCATTCACTACCTTCCAGATGTAGGATAGTCTCAAACAACAAGAATTTAGGGTAAGGGGAAAGAAAGAAGAAAAGATTTAGAAGCTTTGGAGAACGATACTAGGAGGTAAGAAATTCTAGTCCATGTTAATAGCCAAAATCAATCAATAACTATGTTACAACAATGTAGTTAGTGACATCTTTGTAGTATTTCAGGCCTATACCCTAAGAAAACTACATATCAAATTGTAATAGATTAAAACTTTCTGAAAACTCATAACACTATATGTCCCAATAAAACAATTAAAACTTGGAATTATTTCCAACACGAGGTTTACCAGTTCTATTTCTAGTATTCTAGTTTGTTTTTCCCTCAACTTATTGTCCCTTTGCAGATAACACAGGTGATGCAGCTAATGGCTTGATTTGGCTAAGTGGTGGAAGTGGAGAACAGGGTCTACAAAGTCTGAATTTTCAAGCTGCAAACACATTTTCATGGATGCAACAGAAGCTGGATCCAGCAATTTTGGGTAATAACCATAATCAGCAATACCAGGCAATGCTGGTAGCCAGTTTGCAGAACCTCGGAAATGGTGATCTTCAGAGACAGCAGCATGTGCAGTATCAACAGCCCTTTGTGTCTCATGAGCAGTCAAGCAGCCATAGTCCACCGATGCATCTTCAGTATCAACAGCAAGCAATACAACGAAATATGCACCATAACATGTTGCAGCCACAGGGCCAAATTTCAATTGAAAGCTTGCCCCAGCATCTCTCGCAGCAACAGTTTAACACTCTGCTGGACAGCCAAGGACAACAAAGGCAACGAAATTACCATGATTCCCTTCTGTTTCAGACTGAGCAGCTGCAAAGACAGCAATCAAATGTTCCTTCTCCATCCTACTCAAAAATCGAGTATACGAACTCAAATGCCGATATTTCTCTATCCGGTACAATACAGAAGATGCCTAGTTCTCTGTGTCCTGGAGCTGGTGAAAATCCTTTGGATTATTCAAACGGAGGTCAGTTCATGGTAAGTGAGCGGTTATCTCAACAGTCATGGGCTCCCAAGCATACAAATTCACAAGTTAATGCACTTGCCAATACAGTGTCATTCCCTAGATTATACAATGAGAAAGATGCTGTAGTGGAACATGAAAACTGTGATTCTGATGTTCAGAATCATACAATTTTTGGGATGAATATTGATTCAGCTGGACTTCTACTACCTGTCACAATGCCTAGATGTGGCTCTTCTTCAATTAAAGCTGATATGCCCTCTATGGCAGTGGAAAATTCCAGGCTTCAGAGTGTTATGTATGATTGTGTCCAAGACTCTAATGAACTCTTAGCTAGCACAGGGCAACGGGGCTCACCAACTCGCAGTCAAACCTTCATCAAGGTACAAGCCACAACAAGTTTTAAGTGTTCCTTTTACAATGGATCTCGGCTCAGTATTGCTACATAATTCTTTTTGCAGGTTTACAAATCGGGTTCGACGATTGGACGCTCGTTAGACATCTCCCGCTTCAGCAGTTATCATGAACTGCGAGAGGAACTGGTTCAGATGTTTGGAATTGAGGGAAGGTTGGAAAACCCTCATAGATCAGGCTGGCAGCTTGTATTCGTTGACAGGGAGAATGATATACTTCTCCTTGGTGATGACCCATGGGAGTAAGTAACGCAAACAGAAAGCATTCAAATTTTACTTTTAGCATGTCTCTCATTGATATTATCTGTTCTTGTATATTGTTTCTATCCCAATTGCAGGTCATTTGTCAATAATGTTTGGTGTATCAAGATATTATCCCCAGAAGATGTGCAGAAAATGGGGGAACAGGGAGTGGAGTTCCTAGGTGGTATGCAGGGGAAAGTATGAAAAGTTGTTGCGCGGGGCTGTCCCTCACAACTGAAAGCTGTGAAAAGCTGTTGCGCAGGGCTGTCCCTCACAACTGAAAGCTGTGAAAAGTTGTTGCGCAGGGCTGTCCCTCACAACTGAAAGCTGTATGACATCCTTTCATTTATTTCACGGACTGCAAACATTTTAGACTTGAGAAAGAGAGCGGGGCCCATGGTTTCCTGAGCATGTCTCTTTAATGAACCTGTCTTTTGCCTGGATCAACTAGTTTGTTCTGATAGATTTGACTGTTTCAGCAAACTTAGTATTGATGGAATCATTTCAAATTCCCTAATAGGCTTCTATTGTCGAGTAATGTGGAAAAAGAGATCTTGCTTCTCTATTTATGTTCTGGTCTAACGTACCTCCTCGTTGACAAAACCCGGCCCCTTAAAATGGCCAATACTGAGAAGTACTCGAGGTTCACGATTTGAATGATCTGCGAAAGGTTATAAAATTAATTGTACACGGGTTTAGGTGGAATTAAAGAAAGGAGACTTGGGAAACAAACGGTCGAATGGAATTGTTTGACAACTCAAATCAAATAAGAGGTGGGGCTGTTTGAAGCAAACTCCAACTTGAGTCAAGCTGAAAAAAAACAAGGGAGAAAGTGGGTGTCCTGACTCGGATTATGTGAAAGGACAGGAATACTAGATTTCACCCGCAGAAGAAGATGAGAGAAAGTTGCCCGCAAGGGTAGCTCAGTTGGTCATTGGAAAGGAAGTTAAGATTAAAGCCTTAGGTTCGAGTCCCGGCAACGGCAGTATGGGAGTTCATCCAATGTAGTGACTTCTTGTGCGCACCGGCGTTGGGTCACTCTTCTGAGAAGCTGGCTGAGATCAGACCGTGATTTATCTCCCTCACAATTCTGTCGGGTCGGGGTGTGGGGGCGCCTAGGGTGGGCGATTCCACCTTTTGAGATCAAGATGAGAGGAAGTTTGATTGAGGCCCTTAAAAATTGCAGCGCTTCCGACGGAAGGGATGGGTCCTTTAGAACATTCGAGCGGTCTAGGTATAGCTTTTTGTAGTCCCGATTGGCAGCTTCTGTGTCCCAAAGTCATTTAACCAGAGACAAGATCTTCTGTTCAGTTTTATAGTGTCTTATTCTGTCAAATGAATCTCAACCATTTATTTATGCGAGTCTCACGTTTATTTTTGCAGGACACATGCGGAGTCGACATAAATAAATGGCTGAGATTCATTTAACAGAATAAGATACCATAAAACTGGACAGAGGATCTGGACTATTCAAACCATTGTCATATTCTTTTTGGAGACGTGCGATAACACTTTTGAACTCCAGCCATGTCATTAAAAACGTTAACGCCTCGTTTAATATCCAGTCGTGGAGGAATCGAAATAAAACGATAGGAATGGGAACTTTTACTAACTTTTGTAAAGGACGATTACAAGTTTTAGTTAGTAACTTGTTCAAAGGTTGATGAAATCAACTTACTCAAAGTAAAACTTGGGGTCAAAGTTTTGCCTCCCGCAAGGGACCTACCCGACTCGAGCGGGAATTAGTCTAGGTATAAATGGCTTAAAGATGCCTTTCTATAACTGGGACCCTCCTAAAATATCTCGTAGGCAACCAAAAAAAAGAGTTGATGAACTTAATCAAGGTTTCTAGCCGCTTAATCAACTACAAGTGGATAGATTATGTTACATCTAACACGGGATATATAATAGAGTGATTCTATGATCGTATAAATTAAGCAAAGATTTTTTTCTAAATATTTATAATAAAATCAAAGAAATTAATATATTTTTGTTTGAACATTGCTAGAAAATGCTAGAGCCAAATTGTGGGTGATAACTCCTTTTTTGACAACTTGAGGTACCTCCCTCTTTAACTTAGTTGTGTCACCACCTTTGGATGTTTGGCAAGTAAGAGCACTTAAATAGTATAACATATTGGTTCATATTAATGTTACTAAATGAAAGAAAAAGAAGAAAATTAAACTAAAATAGCTGAATAGAACACAAGGACACTACTGTCAATGCAAAATTATGAATGCAATTAATACGTTCACAGTATATATATGACTATGCATGCAAATCATTTTAGAATGATGTATGAATATGCATGCAAATCATATGGCTATGATATGAATACCCATGCAAATCATTTTAGTACTAACCTTCTTTTTTTTTAACACAGGAAAAAAAATAAAGAGACTAGTTCCAATAGTCTAATCCCCTACGAAGGGATCTAGGGTAAAGGTTGCCTCGCATATCTCGGTGGAGTGCATCCAAAAGGCTCCAGGGAGGCTCGCGGAGAAAATGTAGACCCGACACTGCGACCGAAGCTAGCGATGCCAGATGATCCGCATAGCGGTTCCCTTCTCGAGGAGTATGGTCCATTTGTACGTCCCAAGCTCGACGAAGCAATTCTTGAATACCTGTCACCAAAGAAGAATGCTCAGTCAGATCATGAAGGGAAGAGGAAAGAATATTAAGAATCTCGAGGGAGTCCACTTCCAGAAGCACTCGTCGATACTCCCAATCCCAAGCTAGCAGTAACCCTGAATACACCCCGTGGAGTTCGGCCAAGAGCGGTGAGCCGACTCCAATCCGCTGAAAGAAGCCACTGCACCAGTGCCCCTGACAGTTTCTAAGAAGACCTCCAGCAGAAGCAATATTAAACCTCAGATGCACGGCCCCATCCGTATTTAACTTAACCCAACCGTCTGAGGGTGGAGTCCACCCAACTAACGATCCCAAAGGCAGCCCCTGATATCCGATTTTCCATCCCACTGGCTCTAATGATCCAATTCGTGTAAGTCATAACAATACTATGCCCATTGAGAGACCAAGTAAAACCCGGCTAAAAAATGTTGTTATTCCTCCATTTCCATGAAAACCAACAGCCAACCCCAAAAATGGTAGCCCACGCAACCTGATGTAAGTGCACCTGATGATGTAAATTAAAATGTAGCCATTGGCCTTCCTCCTGACTAAAAAAATCCCCACCGACCATGGTCACAGGAAAATGTTGCCAGAAGGATTTGACCCGAGAACAATCCCTTAAAACATGAAGGGTCGTTTCCTCCTGGCCACATAAATGACAGCCTGCCGCCATGTTCAGATGTCGGGCCACGCGTTCTTGATTAGTTAACAATTTCTACTTAGTCACCAGCCAGAGAAAGGATTGGTTACGTTGCGGTCCCGCTCACTTCCATATGGCCTCCCAGTGGCTATTGAAATCATCAGTATTGACATGCTTGAGAAGATCGTAAGCAGACGCGACGGCAAACCGCCCAGTCGAAGTTTGACCTCAGATCAACCGATCCTCCTCACCAGCACGAATAGTGACGAACACAAGAGTCATGCAAACTAAAGCGAGGAGATAAGGTTGAAAAACTCGCCAATTCCATTGGCCATTGCCAGCCTGCAAATCATGAATAGTAGCGTACAAAAGACTCTCAGGAATGTCAGTCTGAGTCACTAAATAAAGAGGGCCCCAATCAGCCAACCAATGATCGAGCCAAAAGAGTATGCGACGCCCATTACCAACGTGCCAGGTAATACCCTGACGAAGGAAATTCCAAACGGCCGCAATCCCTCGCCAAGTACTCGAAGTTCCAAATCTCGCCAAGTACTAACCTTCTTTAAAATAAGATAGGACTGAAAATCATTTCACCATTGTGGGAGGGAGAAGAAGGGCAACTAGACTACAGTGATCTTTTGCTTGGACCACCAACGATTCTGAGTACAATTAGGAATTTTGATTTTTTGAGAGGAAGGCATAAAAAGCTACAGTGAACTTGACAAAGTCAAAGACTTTTTCTATTAAAATCTCGTACAGTTACAAAGACCGAATAGTAACGAGAGACGTGTTCTTCGTGAGGACAGATCACCTGTCTAATTTACTCTGTCTTACTCTGTCCAAAAGTAAGACGACGTCGTTTCTTCTATAACAAATGCTAGAGAACAGATCACCTGTCTAATTTACTCTGTCTTACTCTGTCCAAGAGTAAGACGACGTCGTTTCTTCTATAACAAATGCTAAGCACGCC
>JANZLH020000119.1:2933583-2947179 GCA_026770325.2 Erythroxylum fimbriatum | reverse complement strand
ATACTTCAATTTAATTCCAACCTTAGCAAAATTTAATTCCAATTTACTAATCTAACAAGACCAAAAATTAAAATCATACCTCAAAATAAATAAAACAGGTTTGGGGTCCAACAGCACTACCACTGGCGATTGCCATTACTGTAGCCTTAAGGAAACATCGATGCATGCAGTGCGCGACTGTGCCCGCGGCCGACAAGTGTGGACTGCCTTCCCTCCTCCTATGGTCTCGGCTACCTTTTCACCCAGATGCTTCAGGACTGGCTCTTCCAAAATCTCAATTGCCACCGCCAAGTCTTTGGCCATGATTGGTCGCTTCTTTTTGGTATTTCCCGTTGGTTACTCTGGCACTGGAGGAACAAATCCATTTTTGATAACCTCTTTACTTGGCCTTCCTCACCTATTTCCCTTATTTTGTCTTATGCAGGCCTTCTTTGAGACTCAGCCAGGTGCCCTCGCCCAGCAGTTTCTCACAGTTACCGGCCTCGCCAGGAGCAAGCCATCAGCTGGAAATCACCACCCCCTGGTTAGATTAAGCTCAATACAGATGGAGCTGTTCAACGGTCTTCAGCAACAGCCGCTGCAGGAGGCATCCTCCGTGATAGTGCAAGCTACTGGCTCGGAGGGTTCGCCCACAATATTGGTTGGTGCTCTCCGCTCAATGCGGAACTCTGGGGGGTATTCACTGGGCTCACACTGGCATGGCATCTGGGGCATCGCCATATTGAACTTGAGATTGATTCACAGGCCGTGATCGACCTTCTGTCCTCTATCAACTGCCGATCCAGGATGTCCAATCTACTAGTCCGGAGTATCCACGAGCTGTTCTCTAGAAATTGGACTGTTACTCATTGACACATCTATCGAGAGAGTAACAGATGTGCCGACTGATTAGCTAAGTATGCTGGCCATTTTGACATTGATTTCCATCATTTTCTTACTACATCCATTGGGTGCCACTTGATCATTTTAGAGGATCTTTCGGGAACATGTTTCCCTAAACTTAGCATGTAATTCCTGTCGTGTATTTCTCTTTAAAAAAAAAGAGAGAGAGAAAAGACGTGGCGAACAGAAATGTGGAAATTCAAGCTAAAAACGTGAAAGTAATATACTTGTTGGGCTTTGACATTGTGTGCCCGAGAAATTCAATGCTTCTTTTGAATTTTGCAACTCTATAATTCCATATTCTATTTGGATTGGATTGACAAGAATCACAGACTTGGGCACACAGAAATACAAAAGGAGGGTTTGGTTACTAAAGCAAAAGAGGGTTTCCTTATTCTTCTGATGGTTACTGGAAGCTCTCATTCCATGTGCGCGTAAGCGTTACATTCGCCTGCATATTCTCCGATTCCATTTCTCACTCTTTTTCCTGTTTAATTTTTTTGACGGTTTCTAACTCTTTAAAATATCTAACAAATATTGCAAGAAGACGACAAATTTCTCAATTCTGTTTTTATTATCATTATTATTTCTTTTCTACGGAAAAGGTATACCCACGCATTTTATATTTAAGTTTGGCTGTCCTTTCGCTTCTTCTAATCTCCGTTGCATACCGTATTACGTCACAACACCACACCACCTGACTCTCTCTCTCTCTCTCTCGGTCATCCAGAAATGGCTACTGCAACTGATAGGCTCTCTCAACTCAAGACGGCTACTGCTGCTCTTAACCAAATCAGGTCATCACTGGCTACTTGATGCTTCGTATTCATTTAATTTGGATCTAAGTTCGCTTCACCGGTTTCTGATTCCCTTATGTTTCTTTTTTGCAGTGAGAACGAGAAAAATGGTTTCCTCAGCCTTGTTGCTCGCTATCTCAGGTGATTCCGCGCAAAATTACGCTTCAATTCGGTTGCTATTTCAGTTTCCTTTTTTTTAATCAATTCAGTTGTTGTCTTATTAGTTCACCTAGATTTGTATTTACTAGTTCTAGATCAGTTGCTTTTATAATTGATTCTGTTGCAATCTATGATTTCAGATATTGTTCTCCCCAAATAATTATTCTAAATTCGTTTAGATTTTTGAGATCCTATATGTAGTGTTGATTTTTGTCTCATTATGAGAAATTTTCGAATTACTGATTATCCGTTGGATTTGAAATTCTGAACTAAATGAAGTGGTGACGCGCAACAAATCGAGTGGAGTAAGATCCAAACACCCACCGATGAAGTAGTAGTTCCTTATGATAGCTTAGCGCCTCCTTCTGATGGTAACGCATTGAATTATCGGTGATTCTCTATCACTAGGTGTTACCTTCTAGAAGCTTAACAGTCATGCTTTTATCTACAGATCCTGCAGAAACCAAGAAACTTCTGGACAAACTCGTTGTTTTGAAGCTTAATGGAGGTCTGGGGACAACAATGGGCTGCACTGGTCCCAAGTATGTTTTTCTTTTTGCCATATTCTCAGAATTTTGACGAGATACACTTTACACATACCCCGCATCCCTGCCATGGTCCCACCATACTTGAAGATAACGTGTCAGACATGCATTAGGAAGAGGGGCTGGTTGCATCTGAAATTCATTTGATTTAGTAAATAATGTTGTAAAGTTTTAAATTTAAAAGCGATATAAGTTGAACAATTTCTGTAATGCAGATCTGTAATTGAAGTTCGCAATGGACTGACATTTCTGGACCTTATTGTCATCCAGATTGAGGTTTAGTTTATCTGGCATCCTTTCTTTTGATATGAATGTCCTTTTGGTCTATTTGTTTATCTTCACCTGCAACTTACAGTTAGACTTATTATAGAATCTCAATTCCAAATACGGGTGCAATGTCCCCCTGCTTCTGATGAATTCATTCAACACTCATGAAGATACACTTAAGGTCTGACCTTGATGTTTAATTCCTTCTTTGATGTTTTATGTTTTGGCTTCATTTCAGTGGTAACTAACCACTTCTTTTCCTGCTTAGATTGTGGAGAAGTACTCAAAATCAAACATTGAGATCCATTCTTTCAATCAGGTGTGTAGTATTGCTGTTTGGCTAGCATCTCAGTGTTAAATTGTGCGCTTCCAGATAAGATAAAACAATTAACTTACATTTTATTCCCTTGGTTTTACACAGAGCCAGTATCCTCGTATTGTTGTTGATGATTTCTTGCCACTGCCAAGCAAAGGACATACTGGAAAAGATGGATGGTATTCTTCTATATAATGAAAATTTTCTACTGGGGATTGAATATGTGGACACATAATACTATTGCTTTTGTGCATTTGAATTATAAATTCTACTAATACCTGTTTGAGAGATGGACTTAATTATATATTTGGAAGGGAGGGAGGAGTTTAGCAACTGACACATATGAGTTTGTATATATGCCCCCATTGTATATTGGTAAATCTAAGTATTGTTAGCATATGTGACTATGCATGCAATGGAAAAATGCTCATAGTGCTTAGGGTAGTTGATATCTGAAAAGTTGAATTAAAGGCTCTTCAATACAATGCCCTTGTGATTTCATTATTAGGTAAGCTTGTCAGATATATTTTCATTCCTTTGTCACCGGCTTTTTATTTGATGGATTACCAGGCATTTCAGTGATAAAAGTTTGTAATATCTATGAATTTTCATGAATAAAACTAATTTGTGTTTATTATTATATTTGAAGTGTAAAAATTAAAATTTCATGTTTCTTTTTCCAATTCCCTGCTTGTTAATTTCTATTTTGAGATTCATGCTGATTTGTTCTTGCTCTATATTGGAGTTTGACCAATGTAGAATATCTAAATTTTGAAGCATGAAGTATGCTGCACTTGTGGCCAGTAAATGGTAATTCATTGCAACTATCAGACATGGGTTGCGTTTGAACTGTATGACAGGCTAATAATAGCTTTTGTACATTTAATTTACATGAAATTAGTTACTTATCTTGGTCAGCTTCACCTAAAGAAGTAAAGTTTAGAGTAATCACTCTAGAAAATTTCTAAAATATAGAGGAAAAAAAAGTTTCTTAAACTGCACAAGGAGCATTTCTGCATGGAATGGGCTTTTTGGTGTGTAGTTATGTATGAATGATGAGAGTGTAAATGTTGGTTTTCTTTGATTGATTATATGAGAAGTGCTTTATTAGCTGTTTTCTTCACTTGAAGGTATCCTCCTGGACATGGTGATGTTTTCCCATCCTTGTATAACAGTGGCAAGCTTGATGCTTTATTATCACAGGTTTACAATGTGATGCAGGATTATGTTTTTACCTTGAGTGTTGAGCATTAACTTGTATTCAAAATTTACCTGAATATCTTAACTTTTTTCTGTGTTCCTTTATCCTTCGCAGGGTAAGGAGTATGTGTTTGTTGCAAACTCAGATAACCTTGGTGCTGTTGTTGATCTGAGTATCCAAAATTTAAGTTTTTCCAATGTTATTTATTAGTATTTAAGCGTGAAACAGGTGAAAGTTGAGGCTTTCAGACCACCAATTATCCTTGACTTATGATCCAGAAATCTTGAATCATTTAATCACAAACAAGAATGAATACTGTATGGAGGTAAAGAGATATGATCTTACTTAAGATTGACTTTTCCATTTTAGAGCTGTTTTCTCATAGTTTCGTCCTTTTGTAGGTGACCCCTAAAACCCTTGCTGATGTCAAAGGTGGTACTCTAATTTCTTATGAAGGGAAAGTTCAGGTAAGCCTTTTTTACTTAGCTTTAGATTTTGTTTATGTCATGTTTTCACTTTCCTGTGAAGGATCATCCATGAAGATGGTCAAAAGTGATCTTATCAAACCACATAGATGACTTTCCAAAATCTGTTAAAACTTTAAAATAACTAATTGTGTATAAACAGCCTAAAATGAACTGCTGAGCTAAGTGGTTTCATGTGTTAGAACTGTTACAACTTCATGCTACTATCTCTGAAATATATTTTAAGTTGAAAATATAAAATACTGTTAAGTTTAGTCATGCATCTTGGATATTTGATGTCCATTTTATAATAAACTGTGTGCTCTATGTAGTGTTGGTACGTAAGGTATCTCTAAAGCAGATTATTTTGAATTGACAATACGTAATAGTGACTTATTTTGTATGGATACACATCAAGTAAAAAGTTTGGAAGAGGACTATCTAGAGTCAAAGTTTGAATTCTAACTATTCAAATAATTAAATTTGCTTCTCTTAGCACGCATGGATTGTTGGAAATTTTTTCTATTCTCATGTCTAAGATTGTTGAATCTTATGTATGCACCTCCAGATTCCACCAAGAGTACTCAGATAGGAAATTAGCTTTGAGCCATGTTGAAGTTAGGAACAGTAACTTCAAGACCTGTTCTTTAATTATTTGGAAACAGTTGAAATTAAGACAATAAATCCCAAAGATAAGTGATGGGCGTGGCCTTTTCTGGATTATTTGAAGGAGGAAGTGGTTTTGTTTTCTCCCTTGACATTGTGAATTGCCTGCAACCTTTACTTTTTAGCAGCTACTAGCAACCTCTCAAATCTGATATTTGAAGTAGCTAAACATAATCGCACATACCTATCAATTTCATATAGCACCCTATTTCCATTCTGCTCTACCTGGAGTCTGTTCAATATTTATTTTGTTGCAGATTAGCGGTACGCATTGATAAGCATGTTGATTGGGAACAAGTTTGTTAACATGTACTGTCTTTTGTTGGGAAATTTAAGAGGTTTTGCTAATTGGATGTACTCCCTTTTAACTGTGGACCATTTGAATCCTATTTTAGTCTTCTCCTCGAAATAGTTTGGATGAGAACCTTACAAATGATTATTTAGTGATACTTACATCTCCGTATACCTCTCTAAATGGATATGGTTTGCTTTTACCATTTATACTCTCTCAATTTTTGAAACTTTAAAACTGTTAACTTTATTTAAATACTTTCATCGTAACCATGAATTATTTGGTGCTACTCCCCCTAACATCTATGTTAATTAATGCTTTCCACCTTGATTATGTCATGCAGCTACTGGAGATTGCCCAGGTCCCTGATCAGCATGTAAGCCACTGGTTCATCTTTCTCTTTATAGATAGTGGGCTTGGGCTAGTCAGATCATCTACTGTAACCTGTATATATACAGAAAAACCAAGGTGCTTTTTGGGGTGTGTTATCCTATATCCACAAGACAAAATGCACCAAGTAAAATGCCACAGAAGTAACAGTCTGATTATCAAATCACTGTTTAAAGTCTGTTCACTTGCCTGCAAAACAATCTAACATTGATATAAGCTGCTTTCAGATTGTCTTTAAATTTCATCATGTTGGTAATATCTGTGAGGAAGATGTCTAACTATTATATTTTTGAAACAGGTCAATGAGTTCAAGTCAATAGAAAAATTCAAAATTTTCAACACAAACAATTTGTAAGTAAATCTTGCCATTAATGCAACAGCAGTCACTTGATATATAGTACTAATATGGATCTTTTAACAGGTGGGTGAACTTGAAGGCAATCAAAAGGCTAGTGGAAGCTGATGCTTTGAAGATGGAGATAATTCCAAACCCTAAGGTTTTCTTCCAATTTTCGTGCCCTGTATTTTGAGAAGATGGAGTTGAAAGGTTCAACAGTAAGATGGACAACTTTCAGATAACATGGATGCTTTTCTTTGTCAGGAAGTGGATGGAGTTAAAGTCCTTCAGTTAGAAACTGCAGCTGGTGCAGCAATTAGGGTACTTGATTCCCTTACTAATCTTTATTGTGAATGTGAAATGTAGACTTCATTTGATCTTAATTTCCACCTGTTTATGACAGTTTTTTGATCATGCTATTGGTATAAATGTACCACGATCTCGGTTTCTTCCAGTGAAGGCAACTTCAGATTTGCTACTTGTTCAGGTTGCTTTCTTTTATTTTTGTGCTTTAGATTATTGGATAGCAGTTTTTGCGGAATTAATCAACTTTATTTACATATTGCAGTCTGATCTTTATATATTAGAAGATGGATCTGTAGTCCGAAATAAAGCTAGAACTAATCCTGCAAATCCTTCTATTGAGCTAGGCCCAGAATTTAAGAAGGTAAATTTTTAGTTTGCTTATTGTAGACCATGATTAAGTTCAAATTTGGTTACTCTGGTTTATATATTACCCTTCACAGGTCGGGAACTTCTTAAGTAGATTTAAGTCAATACCCAGCATCGTTGAGCTTGATAGCCTTAAGGTTGCTGGTGATGTGTGGTTTGGAGCCAATATTACTCTCAAGGTAGTACTTGCAATCTGACTTCTTGTCAAATAGTTGTTGCCTCAACCTGCATGGTAGACACATGTTTTAGCCATTTGCATGCTTTACATATAATGGGGCGGAAAGAGTTAGGAATATATACTGGACCATGTGGTGTGCTTTGAGTCAGTTGTGTTGTACGGGACTTGCTATGATTGATGGTCTAAGCTGTGTAGCAATAGGTTGGCGGTGTCAATGCTGGTAGCTTAGTAGGAGTGTCATTCTAGGTTCACGATGGCTTATTACCAATCCATATTTTCTAAAATGTTCATTTGGTAAATGAGCACTATGCTGTCTTTAAATGCAGGGAAAGGCCATAAAACTTGGATAAGTTGTTGATACCTATCTTTCTTGTTAATCCTCATCATGTAGCATTTTGAATCCGTTGAAAAAAAATAGTGGTAAAAATTTTAGAACTCATAACTTCCATTATTTTACTGGCCAAATTGATTGGTATACCATCATGGAAACTTGCTACGAACTTAATTGCGTTCATAGATCCTAGTAAAATGTTAGTTATCACTTTTTGGTTTCCTCGTCTTGCGTTTAGATTTTTTTCATGCTGGAACTACTGACCAAAACAAACCCATAAATTTGACATTATTATGTGATTCTCTCATGGAAAAAATCAAACATGCTTCTGGTCTGCATGTTGATATGAGATCTTTTTCTTTTTCTCAAATGTGGAAAGAACTGCTGATGTGATTGGTGTAAAGAGATAAATGAATGCCTGAGTTGTTAAACGAAGTCTATGCAAAGGCACTGAATTCGCTCTAGGCATGTGGAAAAGCTTCACTTGCCAATTATATGGTGTCCCTTAGTAGAACTGGTGGATCTTCGTTCCTTCTATTTTTTTCCCCCCTTTCATCTTGAACTAGAAAGAGTATTTACCACAAGCCCTTGCTTCATCAAAGAATTCTTCTTTGGCCATTTTCGGGTACGTCAAAAAGTTTATATGCTCTATGAAGATTGCTAACAGTAGTGCAGAAGGGGCTCTAAAGCCTTATTTTAACTTCCTTGGGTTTAGGTGCATCCTTCAATGTAATCATTGGATTAGTTAAGTTTTAAGCATGCTTTGTTCCAAATTTTTTTGCTGGATGTGTAGTCATCAGACTGCATAATTTCTTCTTAGTTTTGCTTATACTTGTACAAGCTTTACTATAACTTTGTCTTTCTTTTGCAGGGAAAAGTGAGTGTTGTTGCAAAATCAGGTGAGAAATTGGAAATTCCTGATGGAGCAGTGATTCAGAATAAGGTAATTCATTACAACTGATACATTTGTTGGATCAATGTACAAGCGGTAATATAATACCTAAAGGTATTGATATCATAATTTTCCAGGAAATTAACGGCCCTCAGGACCTTTGAAAAGATTTTCTTAAATAGACTTGGTTGAGAGATCTTGGACAACGAAGAGGAGATGGTTCTCTCCCGTGTTTTGATAGGAAAATAAGTGGTTATGGTTTGCAGTATCTGAAACTCGGACACTTTTTCGAGTGTTGACCCTTTCCTTTTCATGTTATTTTCTTCTTGATGCACCGTAAGTTGTTTCATTTTCAGCTCATCGTTGTGCCTTTCGATATATAATCGAGAACAGTGCGTAAAGTTTTGGTTCCATATGTCGTTGGCTTGAACTCTTGAGGTATGACTAATTGTAAAAAAAAAAAGTCGTACTACGTAAGAACATGCAGCAACATAAGAATAGATTAGGTCAATTTGATGCAGACTGTTGCGGAGAACTTTGTGATTCCGGAGGCAGCCAATACACTTCTAGTGAGTTATTACTTATATTGGTGTTGGGACATTTAGAAGCATGCTATAGAATTCAATTTAAACATTGTCTTACGTCTGGCCGACAAATTTGGATATGACATCTATCTAACCACGTTCAAAAGACATCTGTTTGAGTGGCATTGTCAATTGTATCAATAAAATCACGGGATTGTCTACATAGAATCATTGTTGCATTTTTACCGCTATCATTTTCGTTAGAATTAAATCAGAAAGTGTATAAAATTCATTTGAGAATCAAACTGAATCTTCAACGAAGATTCTTTGAACAACATGGCTTATAAATGTTTCCATTTCCTCCCATTTTTACATCATTTTGGAAGGTGGATATCAGCTCCAAACATTACCCACGATTTTCCTTATCACACGTCTTTCGAATTGAAACATGAGCATTTATTAGGAAAAGACTAATTTCTATTCCTTACCACACAAGTGTCGAAGTATCATATGTACGTAATATTATTTTGATTTCAAATACTTATATTACATCCACATGTGCTTAGCATTACAGTGAGGTGTCACAATGTCACTCCGCATGATGTGTCATGTTTGTATATCATTAATTTCGACAATACTCTGACTTAGAATTTTCTTCAAAAAATAATAGGGTTCAAATAAATATTATCCGAGTAAATTGAGTTGCTTGATACAATTAAAGTTTACATATACTATTATCCCTAAATATGAGTGAAGAAGATTTACATAGTCTTAATTATCTGTTTTGATACATAAAAACATGAAAATTTGTCCACGTTAATGTAATTTTCTCTTACTTTTTCTTGTAAGTACTAAAGTTGTTGATTTTTTTGTTTTATTGCTTTGATTAGAGATTTTTTTTCTTCTAACACAAAAAACTTTCATTCGTAGGGATGGCATGGGCAGTCTCGTTAATATTTTTAAATAATTTTTGAATTAAAAGTATAAAATAACGTTTTTTTAATTAGGTCCGGGTCTAGGCTATCCAGGCTCAGACCGACTTGAATTTAACTCTTCTAAATAAAACGATGTCATTTTGTTTAAAAAAGTTAGATATCAGGGTGATCTAGGCTTGGGAGCCCATAGATTGGTCCATTGAAAACACTTAGAGTTTGGACTTATGAGTTTGACTCATTGTCATCCCTGTAATCATTCATTATTTTTAAGGTTGATGATTTTAATTTGACAAAATTATAAAGAGTTAAAAGGACTAATTTCAAAAGGATATAATTTAGAACTCCACGGAGAAGTTTAGAACTCAATCATAGAAAGATAAAAGTTTAAGCACTAGTGAACTAATTATCCCATTTAATACGAATATTTATTTTGCCTATTGCAGTAATACATCTTGAATCTGTAATGCTTATGATCCATCATTTTTCTTAAGTTCATATAGTTGCAACAAGTTAAGTAGTATAGCAAAAACCACTAAATCTATTTGGCCAGCACTTTACCCCTTACGAGCTGACCCGGTGCGAACGAGGATTAGTCTGGAAGTGGATGGCTTAAAGGCGCCTTCCCACAGTTGGGAACCTCCTAGGACACCTCGTGGGCCAAAAAAAAAAAATCACTAACAACGATTTAAATAAATTTTTTTAAGGAAAATATACGAAAACTCAAATTTCAACTATCTTCCTTATCTCAGTAAAGAGCTTGAATAAATATTACACATACTCATTAAAAAAAAGATGAGGCATAAATAAAGAATAGAATGGTTATTAGTCCGTAACAGCCTGTTTAGTTCAACGGTTGGAATAAATAAGGAATAGAGTGGTTATTCTTAGGAATAGAAAGAAATGTGTACTACTTTGTTTGGTTTACTATTAAAGAATTTATATGTTAATATTTGGTTTGAAAATATAAACTTGTAATGATAAAAGTATAATTAACAAAAATATCAAAATATTATTATTATTATTATTATTATTATTATTATTATTAATTCTTGTTGTTATTGTTGTTATTGTTGTTATTATTATCATCATCATCATCATTATTTTACTATTATTATTATTACTTTAATTAATTAATTATTATTATTAAATTCCTTATTATTATTAATTTTCTTCTTATCATATGACTTTCCAACATTTTGCAGTGGTTAATTTTTACTGGTCCTACTCATATAAGCATTCATTATTTAGTCGTAATTACAATATAAAATAACAATGGAACGATATTGAAAATAAATATAACATAAGGCTTTAAATTACTAAAAAGTTATTTAGTTGAACAAAAAATAAGTTTTAGCGCTATTTTAAATAACTAGACAAAATATTTAAACTTTAACATAGTCTTCAATGTGTGGCAAGAAACTTCTTCACTCAGCCAAGTCTTCAAGAAGGCACAAGAGTGAAAAACATAAGTATTTGTGTAGGATAACCAGGAATTTTGCCTAAAGCAGTATCTCTTTCATCATCTGTGAGCCCCTCTATCTCACCCAATGTACTATCAAACTGTTCAACTCTTTGTTGAATATATGTTTCAGTCCCAATACTCTTACACAATTTATCTCTAATCTGATTCATGATATCACCCAACATCTTGGCAGTAACAAGTAATTGAATCTGCACGACTTGCTTCTCCTATATCATTACTCCTTTTTCTTCTTTTTGTTGAAATATTTTCAGATTGTCTTTCAAAATTTGATGCTTGAGGTTAGGTAAAGGACTCATCTATGTCATGCAAACCATGCTTATATTGATCTTCACCACCTCCATTTATCCCACCTAAACCTTCTTGCCTTTCCATTTCTTCAAGAATATCCGCAGCAGTTTATGCGCCATTTCTAGTTGCACGATCTTCTCTATAGATCCCATACAATTCATTATAGAAAGGAAAGCTCTTTCTTTGAAATTAAGCAACATCTTTGTGACTCTGACAAGATGGAAAAAATCAATAATTTATATAAATGACAAGAAAGTAGTTAAAGAAAACACTTAAAACAAGTTAAAAGTTCAGTACTTACACTTAAGTAAGAATCCCAAACATGATCTTTAGCAATGACGATCTTCCTTTCGGTATCTCATCCAAATCCACTAGTATCTTTCCTTACCATATCATAAACAATGCTCCACTCTTTCTTTAAAGTCTTAATCCTACACTCTATGTGAGGTCTGACTTTTAAGTTTGAATTAGGGAGCTTTATTACTACCATTCTTTCTAATTCATTGAGATACCCAGCTTTAAATCCAATATCAGCATTGTACGTTCCCACATTATGCAAATCAATCATATAGGAAACTAGCACAATGTTGGGCCCCGCTTCCAGAGCCCAACATTTAGAGTCATAAGACATGAGCAAACTCATTTCTTCAACTCATACCCTTACTTTGATTCAATCAATCTTTTTCAAATCAATACCAAAAGTTATAAATTTTTTTATGGAGAGATAGAGGAATGTGTTAGGAAACTATTGGTTCAAAAATCAAGTCATTTGGAGGTCGGACGAAGAAGTTATAGCCAAAAGAATCAAACGTGATTTTGCCCTCAATCACATTGTACCTGTTTTGGGAAAATTGACATAACTTTCATTAGAGATATCGGATTAAGGCTATCTTTAGACGGTTTCGAAGAGGACTTCGAGATCTACAACCTTCGTGAAGACCTTGACATCTAGAGGGTCAAAATCTCAAATTTTCAAAAGTGTGGATGGATCAGGTGAAGTAATTCAGTGAATCAGACGAAGGGACTCAGTCTCAGATGAAGGAACTCAGTCCTAGACGAAGGGATTCAGTCTAGATGAATCAGACGAAGGGACTCAATCCTAGATGAAGGGATTCAGTCTAGATGAATCAGACGAAGGGATTCAATCTAGATGAATCAGACGAAGGGACTCAGTCCCAGATGAAGGGATTCAGTCTAGATGAATCAGACGAAGGGACTTGGTTCCACACGAAAGGATTCAGTGTAGATGAATCAGACGAAGGGACTCAGTCCCAAACGAAGGGATTTCAGTCTAAATGAATCAGTCGAAGGGACTCAGTCCCAGACGAAGGGATTTCTACTGGGTCTTCCTCACATCACCCAAAGTTCTAAATCACTTCATTTACTATGGTTGTTCCGTATATACATCCTCTGCAACATCCTAACTTATAATGGTCATAACTCCCGACTTCGATATTAAAAAATCGCATACTTTATATCGTTGGAAAGCTAAAACAATAAACTACAACTTTCTAAAAGACAACTTTGTCTAATTCAGCCTATATTATTCCATATTTTCCTTGAAAGTTAAACACAATTTGTACACCTATGAAAAGATTGAAAATGCTATGTAAAGACTTAGAAAGTCATATGCAAAAAGCAATCATATTTCATTAACAAATCCAAACACAATATGAGCCTAGCTTTAATTACATATCAACATACATATCAATAGCTTAATACAAATACCAATGGATGCTCAATGTTTGATATGCTTATAAAGCTATCTAAAAGTCACTAACTTAGGCCCCGTTTGGTTGAGCTTTTATCAGTAGAGCTTTTATCAGTAGAGCTTTTGTTAGTAGAGCTTTTCTGAGAAGAGTTTTTTTTAAAAGCCAGTTGACTGTTTGGCTGTCAATTAAAAAATAGCTTTTTAAAAAGAGCTTCACACAGTAGACTGTTTGTCAACATAAAAATAAAAAGCACTTTTATTAATGT
>JANZLH020000119.1:2888267-2910907 GCA_026770325.2 Erythroxylum fimbriatum | reverse complement strand
AAGATTAAAATAAATTTAATTAAAAATGAAATTTATCCTTTTCTTTTTTTATCCACATCTTTTTTTATATATTTTGGACATATAACAATGTATTTGTAAAAGAAATCAACAATTTTTATTATACTTGATTATTTCAGTTAAAATTTAAAGTTTCATATTTAATTTAAATTAAAAATGTAAATCATATTATTAACTGAAATAATATAAGAAAAATATTATATATTTTTATTCAAATACCAATAAAATGCTCTTGTTTTTTAAGGGTAATGATGAACTTACAAAACCTATTCAAAAATATGGAGGACATATAAAATAAGATATGGTAAATAATTGCTCGTTAGAGGTATAGAGTGTACGCATAAAATATTTGTTTCAATTATAAATGCTGTAGCATTAATAAAAACTTTTAAAGTTCAAAATGTTGAGGATGCCCTGACGTTACTATCAGATCCAACCAGCTTTGCAAACTACATCCTAGAATATGCTTCTATTATATAAATAATAATAATAATCACTAAAAGGAACTTAATTAGTTCCTGTTTTTAAGGAAAATCATTATTTCAAGCTCGTTAAATTTTTCTTTATCCTCGGGGAGTGTGTAAAAAAAAGAATATTGCTGTCATCCATGTTTTTGCTACCCCTTTGTTTTTAAGTACTTCCAAAGCACTAATGGCTTTATCTGGTTGACGTTTACAAATTGATTTTCTCATAATTCATGAGCAATGACAAATTGATCTTCTAGTTTATGGCTCCAAACAAAGCACCCGGAGTAGACGGCTTTACCGCGCAATTTTACCAATTTCAGTAGGCCACGGTCGGGCCGGCTCTGACTTTGTTTATACAAAAAATCTTCCGTCATAAAGTATGGGACACTGCGCTCATTCGAACCATTATGGTCCTCATTCCTAAGTACCCTAAGCCCACCCTGATCTCCCAATTTAGGTCCATCGCTTTTTGTTCTGTTTTTTACAAAGCCATTACTAAACTAATCGTTCGCTGACTGACACCTCTCCTTACCAATCTGATCGCTCCGACTCAATGCAGTTTCGTTCCGGGGCGTCAGATCACGAACAATATCATCATAGCCCAAAAGGTCCTTCACACTATGACCAAGAAAACCGGGAAGACAGGGTTCATCGGGATTAAGGTGGACTTAGAGAAAGCCTACGATCGCCTCTCCTGGGATTTCATCCTAGATACCTTTTTTCATATTGGCCTCCTGGCCTCGCTGATAAATTTGATCATGAAATGCATTTCCTCGGTTTCTATGCAAATCCAGTGGAATGGGACCTTAGGGGACTCCTTTTCGCTCACCAGGGGCATTCGTCAGGAGGATCCACTATCTTCTTACCTTTTCGTTCTCTGCATGGAAAGACTCTGTCACTTAATCCACGAGTCGATCGACAAAGGAAGATGGAAGCCGATTCGCTTAAGTCGGGATGGCCCTCCCATATCTCACTTGTTTTTTTGCCGATGACCTTATTATTTTCGCGAAAGCCACCAGTGGTCAAATACACAAGATATGAGACACCTTAAATTCATTCTGCACTACGTCTAGCCAACGGATCAGTCACGACAAATCACGTTGTTTTTTCGCGCAATATCCCGGCAACCCTGGCCCACTCACTCAGCGAGGACCTGGGCTTCAAGCTGACGAATAACTTAGGTCGTTACCTCGGAGCGCCCCTTTTACACGAGTGGGTTACTCGAAAAACTTACCAGCATATTCTGGACACGGCCCAACAACGTCTCTCGGAGTGGTCTGCTAACATGCTTTCGCTAGCAGGACGACTCACTCTAATCCAGTATGTCATTGCGACAATCCCCACTTACACGATGTAGACTGTTGGCCTGCCGCAACAGTTGTGTGATAGCCTAGAGAGAATCATGCGCCAATTCCTGTGCGGCATGACTTCTGAGAGGAAGAGGATTAGTTTGCTCAATTGGGACACAGTCTGCATGCCTAAAGAAATGGGAGGTCTAGGTATTCGCAAAATCAGAGAATCCAACGATGCTCTCCTGACCAAACTCAGCTAGGCCCTGGTGATGTGAGCAGGAGTAAGGATCTTGAGAAGATGGCGAACTTCGAGCCTATTGGAGGAGAGTTTAATGGAATTAAGCCCAAACTAATCTATTTAACTCAAATCCTTGGACCGGATATACTTGGAGTTTGAAGACACAAAGACTTGTGCTAATTAATGCTTCATCACTTAAGCCCAAGAAGTTATCAAACCTATTTATGTAATTTTTGGACTTTGTTTTATTTTGGCTTCCATGTATTTTAGCCCAACTCTTTATTATTTGACCTAAGTATTTATATTTATGTTTTAAGGTTTTAGAATAGCATATCATGTTGTTTTGAGTGCCGTTGGCTTTAGGGAGAACATTGTTCTCTTGTTCTTGTTACTTTCCGAACCATCTTTCACTTATCAATTGTTTTCTCAATTGTGGCGTGTTGATTGTTCGTTTCTTGGTTTTATTTTGATCATCGGGATTGCTCGGAACAAGTTTCCGAGAGGTGTCGTAGAAATCAAACCTTGCGTATCCTTTATTTTCTTGTTTGTTCAATTCCAAGTCATCACCTCGACGTCAAGTCTTCCGCGGTTCGCGTCAGTTGTGGTCACCACCTCCGCTGGAATCCCTCTCAACATCGATGACACCATTTCGAATTCACGTTTATACTCTGCCACCGTGCCCATCTGCTGTAATTTCATGAAAGCTGACAGTGGATTTCCTGCCTGAGCACTTCCCAAGCATTGAACCACTACTTTTTTAAAAGTCTGCCAATCATGCGACCACACTTCTCTCCACAAAAACCAACTCAGAGCATCACCCTCCATACACACTGCTACCGCCGATAGCCTTCCTACCATCTGAACTCCATTCAGATCAAAATATCGTTCCACTCTGAATAACCAACCAAAAGGGTCTTCACTGTAGAACACAGGGATCTCCAACTTCCGACAAGTCTTCTCCTTCCTCGTCGACTCCACCACTATGGGTATCCCATCCTGACTCTTCAAATCTGTTATATCCTCTGTCTCCTCTCGTGGTGTCCCCTCTTGATTTCTATGTCTCAAAGATTCTTGAATCTGCCTCATACACTCAAACAGAGATGTAACATCCCCCGCCATTTTGTCAGCTTTCCTCTCTACGGTGTTCATTTTTTCATCCACCGTTCCCAGATCCTCCACAAACTTCGGCATATCCTTTTCAATATTGCCAACTCTAGAATCCATCCTGGTTACCACCATCCCAACACCTCAATTGCTCTGGTACCAATTTGTTAGGATACAAAAATCCTAACAAGCTCTAATCCACACACCAACACCAAAACAAGGGATTTGAACAACAAAAGAATAGAGAAAACAGAGAAGAAAAAGATAAGAAAGACTCTGTTGTATTGATACGCTAGGTTTCGAGGGCTAGCCAACCTCCCCAATACATATTTTTCATAACACCCCCCCTCCCCAACAGCTTTTATTCCCTTCTCTAACCAATTGTCCAACTCAGCACCCATATTTCTCTCAAAATCCCTACACTCTTCTAATTACTAATCTGCCCAAACCTGCTCTTCCTACTATACTGCTGATTATAACGGGTGGGTCTCAACAAAGATCTATAATTATCTCTCACAAACACCCACCCACCCATCATTTAAATCCTGGTTCAAAAGGAGCAGGATGCATAAAAGTAAATCACATGCTTTTCATTCAGAGAGGAATTATTTAACTAAAATGAACACAGTCGATTTTGAACAAATTAATTTCATTAAATTTTTAGGAATTCATTTTAATTCTACATGTCATGTTTTCAGAATGTGAAATTTATAGAATTAGAATAACTTACTCATATTCTTTTTCAAAGTAGGTGGAATTTGCAAATGAATTTCACACCAAAATTATAATATACATCAGACCAAATAACCAAATTATAGTCTATAATATGCATTAGATCAAAATATCCACCAAACTGAAGTCTAAAAACTAGAATGTAAGTTAAAGATGTATTAACAAATCACACATTTTCAATTCAATTTCAATTGCGTTCCAAATGATAGATTAAATATGTTGTTCCAAACATCAAAATTGATTAAAAACTGAATTCTATCAAAGAAATTCACTTCATCTGCAAATGAATTCCAAAAGTATTCGGTCCCCAAACAGTATGTATGACAATTTATACTTGCCAACATATGATAAATGGCAAGATTTCATTCAATCAATAATCAAGGTAGCAATCAAATAACCAAAGTATAATTTGCTCAATTAGGAAGTTCTGTTGAATAAGCAAATAAACTATATTAAAAGAGCCTCCAACCATAAATGGTAGACGCTATCAGAATTGTAACACCGTGTACCTGTATTTTCAGAATCCTCAAATCAGCCTCAACACGTTTCACCTTGGTATTTGAATATGCAGCCTTACCTAATAATGTATTGAAGAAAATTAGTATGTAAGATCCTATCCTTATAAACATAGTTTATACAAAGCAGAAGATAAAAACACATGATAAGTTGAAGATGAAAGATCACAATTCAGTGGATCTTTATTCACAGAATGATACCATGATACAAACAAACATCACAAAGTCCTGTCTATCTAAGCCCTAAGTTGCTCCCTCAGTCAGGAGTCGAGTGCACAGTATAACATCCTCTTATTGTATTTGCATAGCAAAAAGGCTTACAGAACAGGGTTAAGCGCATGCATTAGATACATAAAAAATTTAGCTGAAACATTGATTGAAGTAGAAACTAACATGTGCTAAAATCTATTCATGTGAACAAATCCCAGCAAAAGACTTCTGGATCTTTATTGGTAGTCAAAAAGCGTAATAAAACCATTGCGACAGAGAGTAAATGATGGAGGACAAATAGAAGATATAGCAACTAATTTCTAAAACTCACATAAATTAAGAAATCTGGGATGCTGGAAATTCATACTTCAGGTCTGAAATTTCAGTAAAAATTGTTGAAATTTTAAATTTGAATTGTTGGGGAAATTGCTGGAACTTTGGAGAAGGAAACAAACAATGGGTAGTTCTAAGAATCACTCTTAAGGTAAGAAACTAGAATCACTCTTAAAATCCAAAATCACTATCAGAAGAAAACATCACATTTTAATTGAAAAATTAAAATTTATATAGAAAATTTAGAGGTTTTTTTAATCGAGAAGTTGATTACATATATAAAAGGTATTTAAAAATCCTCTTTTTTTATTAAAAAAGAGTTATTAGTTTAGCTTTCCTTATTAGGAAAATAAAATGTTTCTACTTTATGTTATCCTTGTTAGTTTAGGGTATAAGACTATTAAAGAATAACAAAAACCCTTATTATATAATGTTCTTAATTTGGAAGTAACATGAGTTTTTCTATTTCATTAGAATTATAGTTCCAAAATTTTTTCTATAAATATGTAATTTATATTTATCGTTCAATGAAAGATAGAAAAACTTGAAATTTCTCTACAAACTTAGTTTTTAACTAGAAGTTTTGATACTGTCTGTTGGTAAATTACGATACTGATGAAAATCTTATCCTAGATTCAGGATAAGATAAATCAGCACCTAAGTAGTTAAGATGTTGCAGATTAGTAGAGATAAGTAGTTAGGATCTTGATTATATACTAGATGTATTTTAGGATACTGATTCTATACTGGTTGTATTTTAGTTAGGATACTGATTCTATATTGGCTGTATTTTTCCTATACAAGATGCATCGGTCAAGGAATAAAATTACAGAACTTGAGTTTCAGTTTTCCTATTCAGTTCTGTCAATATGGTATCAGAGCCAAGGTACCTAGCTTTTGTTTTCTTTTCGGTCTTTGCTTGAAGTTTTTCCTAGATAGTAGAACCTTACGCTTCTCTCACTAGCGAGCCACCACCTGATGTCTAGCCATCAAAATCCTTGTGTGTGAGTCACACGTGCCGTCTAGAGCTTTTAGCTTTCTTTCCACTTGTCGACACATCTAGGTGCATGCGGAAGTGTCTGCACCTCCGACCAAGTTCTCCAACATCTCATCCTATCCTCCCGTGGTCTTAAAGGACTAGTTCTTTAGACCGTTGTTCTCCTCCTACAACTGTAGTCCCAATCTATTCTCCGCTGCTGTTGTCTTAAGATGTTTTGTTTTTTGAGTTTGTGATTTTGGATTTGTCACAGGCGAGATTTTTCTTAAATCCTATCAGTTTGGGTTTGTACCGTCACTTTTGATTGTCTGTTAGATCATGAATTTCAAGACAGCCAAGGTGGGTTTTGGTTCGACTTATTCAAATGACACTACTAAGGCGACTTTAGGAGGAGAAAGTAGCATAACTGCACCAATTTCTCTCTCAAAAACTCTCCATATCACCATTCATAAGAGACTAATCTGGTGTGCCACCTTAACAAGTCTCTGTATGGTCTAAAATAGTCATCGAGAGCTTGGTTTGGGCATTTCAATACAGTTGTTATATAGTTTGTTCTGCAACAATATGGTATGGATCATCCCGTGTTTTATCGTCATTCCAAAGCTAGTAGAATTCTTTTGATCATTTATATTGACGATATTGTTATTATTGGTGATGATAAAAATGGAATCCAATCTTTAAAGTCTTTCTTGCATTTCAAGTTTCAAACAAAGGACCTTGGTTCACTAAAACATTTTTTGGGCATCAAGGTAGCGAGGTCGAAGATGTGGATTTGTCTATCCCAAAAAATGTCCTTGACCTTCTAAAGGAAACATGCCTATTGGGAACTAAGCCAACTGATAGCCTCAAAAAGTCAAATGTTAAACTTGATGCTGAGAAAGGAGAGTATTTGGAAGATCCAAGTAGGTATAGAAGACTTGTTAGTAAACTAACAGATTTGGCTATTACTAGTCCAAATATCTCATTTGCTATAAGTGTAGTGAGTCAATTTATGAAGTCCCCACGAATAGCCATTGGGATGCAGTTATCAGGATTTTGAGATATTTAAAAGGTTCACCAAGGCAAGGTCTTCTATATAAGAACAATGGCCATAGTCAGGTTCAAAGATATACAGACGCAGGCAATCTATTTTAGGCTATTATGTATTTATGGGTGGAAATATGGTGTCATGGAAAAGCAAGAAGCAATTAGTTACTGCATCTTCCAGTGTTGAGTGTGAGTACAGGGCCATGACATATGCTACATATAAGTTGATTTAGTTGAGGCATCTTCTCAGGGAACTCAGTTTTGAGCACTTGTCTTCAATGAAGTTGACGTTTGATAATCAAATAGCCACTCATATTGCATCTAATACAGTCTTCCATGAGAGAACCATACACATTGAAGTGGATTGTCAAATTGTTCATTAAAAGCTTCAAGAAGGATTGATCAAGACTCCATATGTTAAGTCAGAAGACTAACTTGCTAATTTATTCACCAAGAGGTCTTAAGTGAAATCCATATATAACAAGCTTGGAGCTTATGATATGTATGCTCTAGCTTGAGGGGGAGTATTAGGAAAAGTCAGACCTATATGATTTCCCATTTATTCCTAAGATCAATTTTCCTAATGTAATTGATTCTTACTATTTAAATAAAGGCTATAAGGATCTTGAGATGGTATCAAGCCCTTAATTGCAATCTTTGAACTGTTTAACATCCTTAGCAGCTTAGGAGATATAATCAAGGCATAAAGGAGTTTAGTCATTGCATTAATGCTTTTGCCCTAGATGATCTCAAGTTTATTGGCAATTTTTTTACTTGGAGCAATAGATAAAATGATCATTTCCTTATGCAAAGAAACTAGATAGAGCACTGGCAAACAACTCTTGGCTTAATCCTTTCCCCCATTATTGGACTTGTTTTGATAACCATATAGTCTCAAACCACTATCCCATTGAGCTTTCAACTTAAAACACAAGAGGTACACCCTTTCAAATTTCATAATTTCTTGGCATCCTGTAATGACTTTGAAGGATCTATTAGGTAAGGATGGCCTTATAACATCAATGGGCAAATACTATTAGGAAGCTAAAAGCTAAGAACAAACTGTTAAACTCGAAATTAGTAGGATTCACTACTTTGGAGATCACCAAAGCAAGGGAAAACCTTCTTAAAGCTCAATCTCAACCATATTTCCTCCCTCATGATGCTTCCTCCCTCATGATGCTTCCCTCAGGTTAATGGAAAATCAAACGCTAAAGGATTATACTCTATCTCTAGAAAAACAACAATCCCTCCTTAAGAAAAAGGCTAAAGTTTCTAGGCTCAAAGAAGGGGACTCCAATTCCACTTTTTTTCATAGTTCTATACTCCAAATTAATATAACCCCTTCGAAAATGTTATTATCCCAGTAGAAGCATTGAGGATAATATAATGCCTGCTCAAAAGCTAATGCAATCTAATGAGGGCTTGCCATAGTAATACAAGTTCTAGAAGATGTATGGTGAAAATAGACCTTTAAAAACCTACAATATGGTGTAATGTGTGTTTGTTATTGCTATCCTCTATGCATTTAAATTCCTTAATAAGTTTATGAAATGGATAAGCCAATGTTTCTCAACAACATCATACAACATTCTTCTTAGTAGTGAGATAATAACACAATTGAAAGGAATAAAAGGCTTGAGACAAGGAGATCCTCTTCTCCTTTTCTCTTTGACCTTTGAATTGAGGTGCTTTCCCTTACAATCAATAGAAACAATTCACAAAACCAAGATATTCAACCAATACCCTCATGTTTTGGTAAATTGGACTATCAACTAGATAAGGGAGATTATAATGGGTAAAGGAATTAGACACTTGCTTACCCTTGCCACATTTGCTAAATGAAACGCTTGAAGCTACTATATTCCTCTTGTAACTGTTATTTGAACTTTATTGTCATGAAGATTTCCTTAGCTTTGTATATACTTATTCATAGCAGTTCTCTTTCGCATATTATGGAGTACTTTTACCTCCCGTTGTATTGATTAGGAAGTCTTTTTCTTCTTTCGCTAGTCTCCTAGTGTTGGAAGAATATTTTCAATTTTATTACTTTATTTGTTTCCTTATTTGCTCAATAGTTTATTTCCTAAAATATCGTTTTATCCTTTCCATTTCTAGTCCCTATTTTCATGGGATGTTTATTTACTTCTTTCTAGGCAATAATCAAGGGATTGAATAGCAGAACAATTGCTTATCTTCCCTATATGTATATCTATCATTTATGAGAAATAACATACAGAGATTATCCTCAAATTTGTTCATGGGGGGATGCTATTCTCACTTCTGCTTATTTAATAAATAGAATGTCATCAAAAGTTTTGGGGTTTCATACACCTTTACAAAAATTGCTTGAGATTTGTCCCTCGATTCCCTTTGTTAATACTCTACCTCAAAAGATTTTTGCTTGTGTTGCCTTTGCGCATAATTACCATTGTGGCAAACTTGAGCCTAGGGCCCATAAGTGTATTTTCTTGGGTTATTCTTCTACTCAAAAAGGTTACAAGTGTTTCTCTCATACTCTAAAGCATTATTTTGTTCCTTTGGATGTGATCTTTGAAACGCAAGCATATTATCCTAAAATACCCATTTAGGGGGAGAGAAGTGAGAGTGAATGGTTCTTTTTGGAAAGTGATGGCTCACAGGACACACTACACAAAGAAATTTTGCCTTTTGCACCTAGCCATGACTCAACCAGACTTATAAAAGACTGATTCTCCTAAAAACACCTCTGTTTTGCCTACTCCTGACCAAACTAGACCTGATTCTTATGAAACCATCTCTGAAACACACAATTTTGATAACATAAGACCTGAGATACCAGATCTTGACACCACCATTCCCATTGAAGCTACTAATATAGCCGGTTCCAGTCACAAATCTAACCAGAATTGCACAAAAGGCAATGAATGTGATAAAGAGAAGGATATTGAAATTAGGGTGGACAAATAGGAAGACAAAAATCGTGAGGTGCAACCACAGTTTTACTCAAGGAGGAAAGGCAAACAGTAGGCACGAAGTGAGGCAGAACCAGAAAAATCCATCACACTTCCCGAGCAAGGCCATGAATCAGAACCCACTGCAAATTCTGAGGAGTTAGGATGGCCAATAGCTCTAAGGAAGGGAGTAAGGTCTTGTACAAAGCACCCAATCGGCAATTTTGTTTCTTATAATAGGTTATCACCACATTTTAAGGCTTTTGTGACTCGGTTAATGAAAAATTACCTAAAAATTTCCAAAAAGCAGTGAAGGATCCTAAGTGGAGAGAAGCTATAGATGATGAGCTTAATGCACTCAACAAGAACCAGACCTGGGTAGTAACAGATTTACCACAGGGAAAAACAATGGCTGGCTGTAAATGGGTGTTCACCATAAAATATAATCCTAATGGACGTACTAACCGGTACAAAGCAAGACTTGTAGCTAGAGGTTTCACACAAACACATGGGATTGACTAGCAGAAGACTACCTGTAGCCAAACTCAATACTGTTAAGATTCTATTATCACTAGCTGCAAATCTTAATTGGCCATTATATCAATTAGATGTAAAAAATACCTTCCTCAATGGTGATCTTGAAGAAGAGGTATACATGAAAATACCTTCAGGATTAGAAGAAGCTACACATCCTCAGAGGGTATGCAATCTAAGAAAATCACTCTACGGCCTGAAACAATCACCTCGGGCTTGGTTTGATAGATTTACAAAGGCAATGAAGAAACTTGGCTACTACCAATGTCAAATTGATCACACCTTGTTTGTTTGACGACTGACTAGTGGTAAAATGACTATTCTTGTAGTTTATGTTGATGATATTGTTATTAGAGGTGATGATTGGGAAGGCATGACGAAGCTAGAAGGTGCTTTAGCACGAAAATTCGAAGTTAAGGATATGGGCCATTTGAGATACTTTTTGGGGATGGAGGTGGCCAGATCTAGTAAGGGCATTTCAGTGTCCCAAAGGAAGTATACACTTGACCTTTTACAGGAAACTGGGACGATGGGGTCAAAGCTTGCTGAGACACCCATGGAATCAACTTATAAATTGAGTCTTAAAGAGGAAGGCTCACCAGTGGATATAGGGAGATATCAAAGATTCATTGGAAAACTGATCTATTTGTCTCACACTCGACCAGACATTAGTTTTCCTGTGAGTGTGGTTAGTCAGTTTATGAGCAACCCTTAACAGGAACAAATGGATGCAGTACTTAGAATCCTGACGTATTTGAAAATGACTTCTGGAAAAGGATTATTCTTTAAGAAAAGCGAGACAAGGAGTATTGAAGTATTCACAGATGCTGATTGGGCTAGATTGGTGACTGATAGGAGGTCTACAACAGGTTATTGTACCTTTGTGTGGCGGGTAACTTGGTAACTTGGAGAAGTAAAAAAACAACTAGTGGTTGCCAGAAGCAGTGTAGAGGCTGAGTATAGAGCACTAGCATTGGGAATTTGTGAAGGAATATGGATTAAAAGACTCTTGGCAGAACTTCAGATCAAAGTAGAGCTTTAGATGAGGGTGTGGTGTGACAACCTAGCAATTTTTGGGATTGAAAAGAATCCTATCTATCATGATAGAACTAAACATGTGGAGATAGATCGTCATTTCATAAAGGAGAAAGAAGATTCTAGTTTGATTGATCTAGCTCACATTCCCCCTAGCAAACAAGTTGTAGATGTTTTCACAAAAGCACTTACTAGATTCAGATTTGAAGAGTTAAGTAGCAAGCTGGGAATGATCAACATCTATTCACCAGCTTGAGGGGGAGCGTTGGAAGAATATTTTCAGTTTTATTACTTTATTTGTTTCCTTATTTGCTCAATAGTTTATTTCCTAAAATATCGTTTTATCTTTTCCATTTCTGGTCCTTGTTTTCATGGGATCTTATTTACTTCTTTCTAGGCAATAATCAAGGGATTGAATAGTAGAACAATTGCTTATCTTCCCTATATGTATTTTTGTCATTTATGAGAAATAATACACAAAAATTATCCTCAAATTTGTTCATATGCTTTATCTGATAAGGAAAACTTAGCATAGGGCTGTCACCTCAATTTCCACACTTCATTCCATCAAATTTATGCTTGTGGTTGACTAATGTGTCCTCTTTTATTTTGTTTGTATATTCTAAGCTCTTTTGCGTCAATTATACTATCTATTTATCAATTATACTATCTATTTTCCAAGTACGTTTATGTGAGCTCAACATTTGATAATAGGGATCTATAAGATACTATATCTTTCTTATGTGAAATTAGTACGAGGAAGTGATATAGTTTTCTCTTTGACTAAAGTAGTTGACCCATAAATCATTTCGCTTGTGAAGATTTGAAAGGTCTCAACAAATCTCTTTTCAGGTGAGGAGTGTAAGGTTTCAACCTTTGATGAATTGAGTTTACTTATTTTATATTTTGATTGAGAAACGCTATCAGCTTATTGGTAAATTTTTTTATATTGGGCAAGTTTTCCATCAGTTTGTTGGAGAATTTTATTTTTGACGCTAATTAGGTAGTCTTGTTATCACTTTGTTGGAAGAAATCTAATTGGAAGGTGTGAAAATAGTAAAGTAGGATAGAGCATACAAGAGATTTAATGTGGTTCCACAACAAAGTCCACATCCATAGGTATAAAATCGTTAAGCTTACGTTTTTATTAGGCTTACGTGTCTTGACACATATACTTCTTATTTATATAGATAGTACATTTTAATAACAATAGTGTTCCTAACTAGGATGTCTATGATTTCCATTAGAAGAGATATAAGTAATGTTTTCAATTTCAAATATTGGATGTTTAGGATCTTCAGCGTCAAGTGGATGCATTTCATTTTGATTTCGCATATGAAATATGTGAACAAGAGGGATAACAGCTTGCACTTGTCATGAACACTTATCACATTAGAAATAAATAATCCAAACCTATTTAATAATTTAAGTCATTCTAATTTTTATCTCAGTTACACCACTCATCAGGAACATTTTCTTCTGGTGGGCTTAAGAGTTAACAACAAGCAGTTATCTACTTTTGCATGAATGTTATACAATTCTCAGATCTCAAGTGGGATTTCTCCATTGATTTCTATCTTCTTTGAGTTTCCTTAAACCTTTGCCAAACAGTTTTTTACATGCCAAAATTTGTTGAGGAGAAGCCATAATTTGACTGTTAAGTTAGGGTGTTAAAGAGAGAGCTTAGAGTTTTCTCACGGCAATATTGTGGTTATAACCCCTCTTATGTATCGAGAGGAAAAGGAGAAGGAAAACATTAGAGCTTATTAAAAGATTGAATAAAGCCTGGTAACTAAAAGCATAAACTCTGCTTATTCTGTTATGAACCCTTATCATTTGTTTAAGCTTCTTAGGATGTACAAAACACTCAAGTATGTATAAAATTCATATTATCATTTTTTTGCACCATGAGACTTCAAATTAAGGAACCGTCTATAGTTACGACAAAAAATTCCTTCTTGTAGGAAAGGTACAACAATGTGAGTAGTGCTCTAGCACCTTGAACATTAATTATTGGTAAATTCCTTCGACACATAGTATTTTGGTTCTCTCTCTCTCATAGGGTTGTGCATATGCAGATACATATGGAAAACATATTGTTCTTTGTATTTTTTTCTTTAGTTTAGAATCATGAGGTAGGTAGGTGGTGTGATAAATAAGTTGCATTTCTTTCTAAAAGTATGTAGGAAGAAGACTGTTTTCCTAACTTCAGGGTTCTTTATGAGTTTCAGATTTATTTCATTTGATGAAAAACCAGTAGCTGCCGCATCTATTGCACAAGTGCATCATGCTGTGTTGAAAAGTCATGAAGAGGTAGCAGTTAAGGTTGGTTTATCATTTTACTTAGTTCGTCAAGTTCTGCTGTACAGTATGCTTCTTCTATTGTACTTGTGGAAAAGCTGGAAAGAATAGTACCTCTACAAGATCCTTCTGGTATTAGGAGCAGTTCCTAGGAATATTTTTTTTTCTGTTTAAACCCCCTTAGTTAAAGGCAGGTTGTTGTAATTCTGTTCAGAAAAATCTTCTCGTAATCAAGGAGATAATCTTGACTAATTTAGGTGTATCTTTTAAGAATTATGAGGAATGCCTCAAGGTTATGCTTAAATACCCAACTAGAGTAGTCATTTGAATAAGTTAAAAAAAAATAAAACTTCCAATAAACTTCTTCATGGTATCAGAGCAGATCTGAACCAATCCCTATTCCATTCTTGTTATCGTACATCGATGACAAAATTCATCAAATCTGCCATGGTAAGTGAATCTAAAAGTGGGACATCCAACCCAAATTCTAGCCTATGGCCATATCTACCTATTCTACCAATGTTTTTGAAAGTAGTTTGATGCCGATTACTGGATGTAAACTTAATGGCCAAAATTTCAGCTTGTGGTGTAAATCAGTGATGATTTTCGTGTGTGGAAAAGGAAAGGAAGACTATCTTACAGGTGCTGCAGTTCAACCAGGGGAAAACAGCCCTGACTATCGAATATGGAAGGTGGAAAATAATCTAGTAATGTCCCGGCTGCTAAATTCCCTGAACAATGAAATAGGTGAAAACTTTGTATTACAAAACAGCAAAAGAAATTTGGGAGGCAGCCCATGACACACATTCAAATAAAGACAATATGTCTGCAGTGTTGAAATCAAAGGAATTCTAGGTGAGCTGAGACAAGGTGAGTCATTATTCACAAAATATTTCACCCAACTAATTAGATACTGGGAACAACTTGATACGTTAGAGGATATCTTATGGAGCTGTGGAGGATGGCAAACAATAGAGAAAGATCCAAGGAAGAGAGAGAGTTGGAGAGAAGTGATGTTAGGAGCATCCACAGGACAGCCCAACCTAGAAGGATCTGCCCTTGCAATGAAAGGGCAATTCTCGAACTCTACTCTTGGATAGCTATATCAATCAGGACAACAGCCAAATAAGTCAGGCTACAATAGTTCCCATAGGCAGAATAATCGCCTGTGATGTGACCATTGCAAGAAGCCAGGGCGTATGAGGGAAACATGCTGGAAAATACATAAATTGGCAGTCTTCCTCTCGGTCATTTCAAACAAGCCATGGGAATATTGCAGCAGTAGAAACTCAAAAATCTGAGGAAGCTCGTCCATTCAACCAGGAACAAATAGAAGCTTTGCAGAAAATGATACAAAGCTCAATGCAGAGTGTACACGATCCTAATGAAAGCATTGCAACAACTATTGCACAAAGAGGTAACTAATACACTGCCCTAAGTGCAAAGAAAAACTCTAAGCAATGGATTGTTGATTCAGAAGCCTCCGACCATATGATGGGAAATATTACAACATTCAGTGATCTAAAACTAGCCACAATGGGAACCACTGTTAGAATTGCCGATGATACCTATTTAGAAGTAATTGGCATAGGTTCAGTCACTGTATCAGAAGAAATCAAACTAAAATCACTTCTATTTGTGCCTAACTTGAACTACAATCTACTCTCTATTAGTAAACTCACAATGGATCTTAATTGTGTCACTAAGTTCTATTCTACCTTGTGTGAATTTTAGGCTTCGAGCTTGGGGAGGGCAATCAGCAATGCTAAAATGTGTGCATGTCTCTATCTCCTAGGAACTGAACCCTCTAGATGTGTTTCACCAAAAACCTTGTGTGCTATCTCAACTTAGAATAAAGAAAGTGCTATGCTATGGCATTATAGGTTAGGTCGTCCTAGTTTTATGTGTTTGAAAAACCTCCTTCCACATCTGATCAATAAAAATCCCTCTTTATTTTAGTGTGAAATATGTCAATTATCTAAGCATCTTAGAAGTGCTTTTCCTATTCAGCCATACAAGAAATCCCATCCTTTTTATTTGATCGATAGTGATATTTGGGGACCATCCAAGGTAAAGATCCTTTCAGGGCATAGGTGGTTTGTGATATACATTGATGACCATACTTGAGTATAATTGTTATTTTCCAGTCACAAAAAGATTTTACAACACTATGGATGTTACATTATTTGAATCGCAGCCATTCTACTCTGAATCTGATATTAAGGGGGAGAGCTCTATAGAAATATCAAATTTGGTTTATGGATCCTAGTATGCCCAATCTAGTTGCTCCAAGTGTACCTAGTCTTGCTCCAAGTTTAATCATAGTCCCTGATATACCCAGCTCTAATCCTTATGTTCCTGATGTCCAAAAGAATACGAAAGAGAAAATGCTAATTTTCTATTCCAGAAGGCAGAAAGAAAAAAAGGAGACCGAGCATCACACTCATCCACAACATTGTCAAAAAGCCAACCAAGCCCTTAGCACCACACGGGTAATGATTCTGCCACATCAGATTGTGGAAATGATTTGAATGATTTGGACCTGCCTATTGCTCTAAGGAAAGAAAAACGAGTATGTACTTATATTGGATTGGAAACTTTGTGTCTTATGACAAATTTTCTCCTAATATAGGGCATCTACTATTACTTTGAGTGAAATACAAATTCCTAAAAAATAGTTAGGAAGCTTTAGAACAACCTAGATGGAAGGAAGTAGTTATGGAGGAAATAAATGATCTAAAGAAGAACCAAACTTAGGACTACATAGAACTACCTGTTGGAAGGAAAGTAGCTGGTTGCAAGTGGATGTTTATAGTCAAGTGTAACACAGATGGAAGCGTAAATCGATTTAAAGCCATACTAGTTACCAAGGGTTTTACACAATCCTATGGTCTTGATTATGAGGAGACCTTTGCTCCTATTGCAAAACTGAACTCTATCCGTGTTCTTTTCTCCCTTGTAACAAATCTAGAATGTCCATTGCATCAATTAGACATAAAGAATGCATTCTTAAATGGTGACCTAGAAGAAGTATACATAGAGGTTCCTCCTGGTCTTGACACACTTAAAGGTTTTGGAAAAGTATGCAGGATAAGGAAATCACTGTATGGGCTCAAACAATCACCTCAAGCATGGTTTGAAAAATTAACTTGAGTTGTAAACGGATGCAGATTCATTGAATGTCAAATAGATCAAACCATGTTTATCAAATTCTCTCCTGAAGAAAAGAATTGCAATCATGGTAGTGTATGTAGATGATGCCTATAAAAGGTCGACATGCCCATATTGAGCTAAATAGTCCTCTGCTACTAAGCCATTCACACTAGGTTCATTTTTGACCCGTAATTGAGTGTGGGTAGTATGTCTTATGTCAATACTTAGTTGAATCTTACTATTTTTCTTTCTAACTGCAAGACTCACTTGCTAGTTCTTATCTCTTTATTTCTTACTTTTTAGAATTAACCCTAACTATTTCTTTTTTTCTTTATGTTTAAGTTGACTTGACATTGTTTAGACTTAGTCTAGAGCACTATTTTTCCCTAGCTTGTGAAGGGAGATGATGAATGATAATTTTGATGTTGAGAAGCTTCAACTTTAAGGGGATGGTTGATGAATAATAGATGCTTCATCTATAGAATACTGTTTAAAATCTAGCTTTTTAATGTACAAGACAACTACATTATTTTGTGGTCCAATCGAATGCAAACGTTGGCTTAACTTTTTGAGAGGCTCATTTTGAACGAATTGGTTCCATGTTACTCCATTATTATCGTACTGTTGAACTAGGGCTTGATTAGCACATCTTATCTTTCTGAATACAGTAAATTACTATAGAAACAATTTGGTCAGTAACATAACTTCAATTTGCTAAAATGTCTGCCTCAGCTAACATGGTAGATTGTTATTGTTGTGAGATAGGTTCTCTACTCTTTTGCTATTGGCTTAAACCCAAACCTCAATTTAGCATCTTCATTTTACCTTGCTCTCCACTTTCTTTTGATGGTTAAAGCTTTAACTATATGAAAACAATATAATTTCCTAATGGGAATAATAAATGTGGTGCTTTTAAGGCCTGAAGGTAATCTTACTGTTCCTAATAGAGGTCCTATTTGAATTATGAGACCTAGGAGGGAGGGAGAAGTTGGGATGGGAGGGTTGCATAGAGATGTGTATGTACAAGCTTCAGATACCCTTGTCTGCTTTCGTTCCATACTTTTGTTTCATTGGTTTGGCTTCTTGATATAGGCATATAGTAGGGGGCTATGGAATCATGCCTTTCTCTTCTTTTTTTTTTTTTGGTCAGTTTTGTACCAAGTTCTTTTACATTTCTTTAAATTTTCTAATCCAACAAGCTTGATTCTGACTATGGAATAATTGCTGAATTATGTTAGGTTTCTTTATTCCATGTAGGTTCAGTATCCTGGATTGGAGCGTCAAATGACAATAGACACATCAACCATGTCATTCCTTTCAAAATCCGTTCAATGGGTGCATGCTAATTCTTATATTTTCCACTTGCTTCTCTTCGTCAACATTGCTATTTTAGATAAATTAGATTGATACTTCCTTTGGGGGTGTCTTTTTCGTGAAATTTGTTGAAGCTTCCCTCAATTGTTAAATTAAGTGTTATGATATGTAGGAAAATTAGTTCCTAACTTCTAGGGATTTGAATGTGGGAAAATCAGATCCTAATCTCTAGTGATTTATTCTGCTATTGTATAGGGATTTTATTTTGTATAGGATTTTATTCCATCTGCATATACTAGGATCACACTTGTATAAATAGAGATGTAGTAGTCATGCAAATTAATTCAATATATACAACAAGAATTATTGAGCTCTCTTTTTCACAAGAAGCTGTTGAACTATCCCTAAATTTGATGCTTGGCTTGACCACACGAGGCAACATGAAGATGAGAGGGACATTGGCTAGGAGAGATGTGACAGCGATGGTCAATTGTGGAGCTACCCATAATTTTCTATCTCTAGAGATCATTGAAGAACTATGGGTACCCCTCATTTCCACTTACAATTACGGGGTAATTATGGGTAATGGTCTAGCAGTTAAAGAGTGGGGCATTTGCAAGGGAGTAAGGATTGAGGTTCAGGGAATAACAATCACTGAGGATTTTCTACCTCTAGAATTGGGCAGTGCCGATATAATTCTTAGTATGCAATGGCTGGGAAGTATTGGGAATATGGAGGTGAATTGGAGTAACCTGGTGATGGAATTTTGCGTTGCTGGCTCTCAAGTGGTGCTAAAGGGGGACCCTAGTTTATGCAAGATAGGAGTTTCATTGAAGATCATGACTAAGGCAATACAACAAGAAGGAGTGCGGCTGATTGTGGAATTATGTCAGATGGAGTTTCTTGGAGAAATTACTAGTGACAAATGGGCAGTTTTGGAAATGGTCCAACGAGTGCTAAGGAACCATCAGACAGTATTCCAACCTATCACAGAACTACCTCCTAAAGGGACATCGACCATGTAATTAACTTGGAACAGGGAACGTCGCCAGTTAATGTTAAACCCTATCGTTACCCACACTATAAAAAAAAGAAATCTAGAAGATGGTCAAGGATATGATTGCAGCAGGAATTATTCAACCTTCCACGAGCCCTTATTCAAGTCCCACACTACTGGTTAAGAAGAAGGATGGGAGCTGACACTTTTGTGTAGATTATCGGGCGCTTAATTGAGTGACAATAAAAGATCGTTACCCGATACTGGTAATTGACGAGTTACTAGACGAGTTACATGGGGCTAAGCTCTTTTCAAAATTGGATTTAAAATCAGGCTATCATTATATCCGGATAAGGGTGGAAGACATTCCAAAGATGACATTTAGAACTCACGAGGGCCACTACAAATTTAGGGTGATGCCCTTTGGGCTATCAAGTTCGTCTTAGTTTTCTTTGATGATATATTAGTCTACAGCAGAGATGAAAGGGCCCATGCTGAGCACTTGGATAGGGTGCTTACCACCTTGACAGAACATTAGCTTCTCTTAAACAAGAAGAAATGTGTGTATGGGCAGAGGAAAATTGAATATTTGGGGCATTGGGTGACAGACCAAAGGGTTGAGGTGGATAAGGAGAAGGTTAATAGTAATGGAAAATTGGCCTACATCATCAAACTTGAGGGAACTCTAGGGCTTCTTAGGCCTTACAAGTTACTATAGGTGATTTTTAAAAGGGTATGGAAATATAGCTTGGCCATTGACACAGCAACTGAAGGACTCTTTCCATTGGAATGCAGAAGCAGAAAAGGCATTCCAACAATTGAAAGAAGCTATGACACTAGTTTCCACCTTGGCTTTTCTCGATTTTGCCAAGCCTGTTACCTTGGAAACTGATGCTTTAGGTACGAGATTGGGTGCAACTTTGTCTCAAGATGGTCGCCTTATTGCTTTCTTTAGCCAGTCGTTGTCAACCCACAACCAACTGAAGTCAATATATGAACAAGAGTTGATGGCTATTGTGTTGGCAGTGCAAAAGTGGAGGCACTACTTGTTAGGACAACATTTTGTGATTCATACCGATAAAAAAGTTTGAAAAATTTGTTAGAATAGAAGCTTATACAACCAGAATATCACAGGTGGGTTGTTAAATTAATCGGGTATGACTTTGAGATCCGGTATAAACCGGGAAAGGAAAATATTGCAGCTGATGCCTTATCCCTAATCTCTCAACCTGAGCCACTTCAACTGACTGCTATTTCTATTCCAAGGGTGTTAGACAGTGATTTAATACGAAAAGAAGTGGTTGTGGACTCCAACTTTGCCGAGATAATTCAGAAATTGCAAGACGACATAGAGGAATTGCCTGGTTATTCTTGGCACCATGGCAATCTGTTATATAAAGGAGAATGGTTTTGCCCAACAATTCCAGTATTTTGCCTACCTTTATACACGAATTTCATACTAGTCCAATTGGGGGACATTTCGGATTCTTGAGGACCTATAAAAGAATTAAAACTGAGGTGTTTTGGAGAGGTATGAAGGAAGATATTCGGAAATTTGTAGCTGAATGTGCCATATGTCAACATAACAAATACGTAACTACCTCTCCCTCGGGACTACTCCAACCTCTTTCCATTCCTAATAGAATTTGGGAGGACATTTCTCTTGATTTCGTGGAAGGCCTTCCCAAATCAGTGGGCTACAATTCCATTCATGTGGTTGTCGACAAGCTAAGTATGCGCATTTTTTGCCTTTAAAACACCCTTTCACAGCGAAGTTGTTGGCTGATATTTTTGTTTGGGAGATGGTTTGACTTCATGCAGGTAAATTGTTTCAGACCGTGACAATTTTCATGAGCAATTTTTGGGAAGAAATATTCAGACTATAGGGGATTGTCCTATGGCAGAGTACAGCTTATCATCCCTGTAGAAATTCTCTAATGTTTGTATTTCACACACTTCTTCATCAGTACATACATACAAGTATATATAGAAATAGAGATGGCTATTCTATGAAACTAATATCTTAACATAATATCCTAATATCTGTCCATAATACCAGATCTGATTTCCTAACTATTTAGGAGTCAATATTGGATATTTCCCAACACTCTCCCTCAAGCTAGCTTATATATGTCATCCATAGCCAGCTTGGTAACTAGAACATTGAACTGCCTCTTGTGTAATCCCTTTGTAAGAATGTGAACTACCTGTTGTGATGTTGGAATATAGGGAACACAAATTAATCCTCCTTCAATCTTTTCCTTGATGAAGTGCTTGTCAACCTTAACATGTTTTGTTCTATCATGAAGAACAGGGTTGTGAGCAATTGAAATTACAGCTTTGTTGTCACAATACACTTTCATAGGAACTGAAATAGGAATCTGTAGTTCCTCCAGTACCCTTTTAATCCATAGGACTTCATAGATTCCATGTGCCATTGCATGAAACTCAACTTTAGCACTGCTTCTTACAACACATTTTGTTTCTTACTCCTCCAAGTTACCACCAACAAATGTGCAATAACCTGAAATTGATCTTCTATCTGTAGCACTCCCTGCCCAATCAGCATCAGTATAGACTTCTACTTGAAGGTTTTTCTGCTTACGAAACATTAAACCTTGCCCAGGAGTTCCTTTTAGCTATCTTAGTATCCTGTATACTGCATCCAAATGTTCTTGGCCTGGTGAGTGCATAAATTGATTCACTAAGCTCACGACAAATGCTATATCAGGTCTGGTATGTGACAGGTATCCCAACTAGTCGCTGGTATCTCTCCTTATTAATAACATTTTCAGGTTGAACTGGTCTGAGATTTACACCAGTCTCAACGGGAGTATTAGCTGCCTTGCATCCTAGTAATCCGGTCTCATTCAATAGGTCCAGAATATATTTCCGTTGGTTCACAAATATTCCATCCTTGGATCTAGCAAATTCCATTGCGAGGAAGTATTTTAGAGGTCCAAGATCTTTGATCTCAAATTCTTTGGCTAATCTATTCTTCAACTCTACTATTTCGGATACATCATCTCCTGTTATGATAATGTCATCTACATAAACAATAAGAATCGATTGCATACCTGCCTTAGACCGCTTGTAGAACAATGTATGATCAACTTGGCTTTGACAATAGCTGTAGCTCTTCACAGCCCTTCCAAACTTGTCATACCATGCTCTAGGGGACTGTTTCAGTCCATATAATGACTTCCTTAGCTTGCACACCTAACCTGGGGGTAAGCTCATAAAGACTTCTTCTAGGTCTCCATTAAGAAAGGCATTTTTTACATCTAGTTGATGTAAAGTCCACTCAAAATTTACAGCCAAGGATAACAATAGTCGAATTGTATTTACCTTTGCAACAGGACCAAAATGTCTCTTGGTAGTCAATACCATAGGTTTGAGTAAATCCCTTAGCAACTAATCTTGCCTTCAACCTTTCCACAC
>JANZLH020000119.1:2866760-2888167 GCA_026770325.2 Erythroxylum fimbriatum | reverse complement strand
AGTCTCTATTGGCTATTCAGGTTTGAGGTTTTCATACCGATACCAGGATCCTGGGGATCGGGAAAGTCCCGGGAACACAAATTTTTGTTTTCCGCTGCCTGGACATGTGATGTCCGTCCCGGGATTTTCCTACATTGTGATCATTTGGTTTGCTATCAATTTTTGCTTATTATTACTCCTAATAAATTTATTCAAGTGGGGAAAGATTTATTGATTGATCGTTTCGTGTGTTATACCCACTTCCTTCCCAACACTTCTTACCCTTGTCTAGAGTCGGCCAATCGTCCATAATGTATAATGTTTTATATTGTTATTTTGTAAAAATATAAAGTTATTTTCTTAACATATCAAAGCTTCCGCGTCAGTTCGTAAAAGTGACATGATTATTACGAGGTATAACGTGCTCATCCCTACACGAATTCTTATATAATAGGGTAGGTTCAAATTAATAAAAATAGGTGATTTGAACCCCTTTTTTACGACCAAGTAAAAACAAATAACTATGTCTGAAATTTTGTCTTTCTCTAATTGTATATTAAAATTCCAAAAAAGTTGTATTGAAAAAGAAAATCCTCGCAGAGTGTGGATCAATGGCCCGTGTTGCCTCCCTTGGACGACAGCCAGTGACGGCCTCTCCCTGCGTTAATGCGGAGTGCGTGTCGTTTTCAACCGTCGGTGAGTAGTAGTGGAAATTGGACATGTAGCCTTCAACTTGCATCTGTAAATTCCCTCAACGACCAAATAATTGCCCAAGTAACTACTTTAAACTAACTGCTTAATTACAGCCTCTCAAGATGAAATCAAGAGATTAGAATGGACTTAAGAAGTTGACTACTTACGCCGCCCCACCAAGAGTGGGTAATAGGCTGAGTGATTTTGTTTATGCTAGGCAGCCGCCAATGCCAATTGTCAATTCCTATTGGACAGCACCCTGACTGAGTTGATTGCTTGCTGTCCTATCTTAGCCTGTATAGATATAGTTAGTTATACTTCTCCTCTTTAACCATTTGATTGGATGGGCTGACTGTTCTGTATCTTTCCTTAAGCAGCCTCTATATAATTTGAAAGTTTTACTACCAAAGTGACTGTAAGCTCATTTGTAAAGTTGAACATAAAACAGCACTCCATCCATAGCAGCCACCATACCAATCATTCCCAATCCAACATCTTTATAAATAAAAAGGGAAAGCCTAGGAATCTAGGATTAGCTTCTTCGCCTCTAATTAATGAACACGTTAATAAGCTTAGACAACACCAAGAAGAAAAGTCTCGAGGGCTATATTTGTAATTACACAACCACCTGGCGACATGTTTAGAGCTTAAACCCCAACCGATTGCTTCATTTGGCGGGTACGGAAAGAAACAGATTCACAGTCAGTCCCTCCCGAAAATAAAGGGCTAATTATTAATAGCTTTTATATGGGTTATTATTAACAAGCAAATAAAGACAAAGAGACATGAAAGTGAAAATCTAGCGAACAAGACCGTACTGTCTTAGAGAGAGAGAGGGTGTGGCAACTCCGTTACGGTTAAAAAGAGCAATCTCATTCGCAACGCCTCTCTCTTTTTCTCTTCACTTAGTCCAGTTTCGTGGGAGCGACACAACACTCGATCGGGCTCTTCTGATCCTCTAAGCTCCATTATAGAATAGTTCTTTTCTTTATCCAAGTGTACAGGCTTCCGAGGTAGAGAGTCAGCGAGAGATGGACTTGTACGGTCGGGGTCAAGCGATGAACGGTTCGCAATCGACTCAGCAACAAACCGATTGGAAACCCGCTGATGACGAAACGGGATTAGAAGGTGCTTTTATTGTTTTCTTCGCATCTTCATTTGAATTTTGGTTTAATTTCGCTCATATTTATTTCCTTTTCTTTAACCGTACGGAGGCTCAAGCAAAATGATTTTGGTCTTCTAGGTATTTTGAAATGTAGTATTGAGAATTTGGGGTTAGTTTGGTTGTGCAGACTCTATGTTGCGTTTGTTATACCCCGAGCGACCGGGAGCACCCGACTGCGTGTACTATATGCGAACCGGGTTTTGTGGTTATGGAAATAGGTGCCATTACAATCACCCTCGCGATCGTGCTGCGGTAAACTTTTAATCATTTGTGGCTTTCCTGTATCAGCATTTTACTGGTGATGTGTTTTTCCTATGTGGGTATGTTTCCGCACATTTAGGTGTCTGGTAACGTTGTGAAATTTTAGTCGTTCGCGTCTTGCATGAAATAAAGATGTTTGTTTGTTAAATATCTGATGGAAAGTTACAGCATAATTCTTGAAATTTTTTGTTGGAGTAGTTTAGAATGTTATTGTTGTTTGTGAATAAGTGATTCAGAAAACTAAATCTGTGTCCTCGTTCTTGGTCGGTTTTGGAAACTGCTTAGGTTGAGGCTACTGTACGAGCTACAAGAGACTATCCAGAACGAGTAGGAGAGCCCTCGTGCCAGGTGAATTGGCTGATGTGAATGTTGATCATCAGTAACGTGGAAAGAATGCTTCCACACTTGTGTTAACATGCTATTGGTTCTTGTGATGGGCAGTTCTATTTGAAGACAGGAATCTGTAAATTTGGTGCATCCTGCAAGTTCCACCACCCAAAACACAGAGGTGGATCATCGAGCCATGTTCAACTGAATATGCATGGATACCCATTAAGACTGGTTTGATTTCTCATATTAAATTTCTTTTTTATATGTCAAATGTCTGTGGATTATGATCCCGCCATCCATGTACCAGTCCGCTGGTTTGTTTGTCAGTCTATATACGTGCATCCAGTCAATAATGCACACAACTGGGCATAATTCTGTATGAACAAAATAATTGTGGGTATTTGATTTTATAAACTGTTTGATGATATCTGTTGCATGCTTTTCTCGTATTTTGACAGGGTGAGAAAGAATGCTCCTACTATTTGAAAACGGGGCAGTGCAAATTTGGTATAACATGTAAATTCCATCATCCTCAACCGGCTGGTACATCAGTTCCAGCATCTGCACCACAATTTTATCAGCAGGTGCAGTCTCCTTCAATTCAGTTACCTGACCAGTACGGGACCTCATCCACCAGCTTTAGGGTGAGGGCTCCTCTGTTACCTGGTTCATACATGCAAGGGGCTTATGGTCCTCTTCTGTTTTCCCCTGGGCTAGTTCCTGTTCCAGGATGGAGCCCTTATTCGGTAATCCTATGATCTTAATTTCTTTGAGATGTGGTGGGAATTGTTATCTTGTTTCTCTTATTCTGTCAACGGATTCTGTGCTTCAGGCGCCTGTAAGCCCTTTGCTATCTCCTGGTGCACAATCTGCAGTTGGAGCTACTTCTCTAGTTGGCATAACACAACTACCATCATCAACTCCGACACTAGCTGGACCTTACCTTTCTTTTTCTTCTTCTGTTGGCCACTCAAGCAGTAACCATAGGGAACAAACATTTCCTGAAAGGCCTGGTGAACCTGAATGTCGACACTACTTAAGAACTGGGGACTGTAAATATGGTTCATCTTGTAGATATCATCATCCTCATGATCAAGTTGTGCCAAGAACAAATTGCATCCTCAGTCCACTTGGTCTTCCTTTACGTCTGGTATAGGAACACAGACATTTTTGTTTTATATGGCCTATGCTAAATCTTCAATTATTCAGAATAGACTCATTCACATTGTTGAATAAATGTCAAATTCTCGGTTTATTCTTTTTTAGATTACATTGCTTGAAATGAAGGTATCATCTCATGATGTTAATAATTTCCCATGTTTCAAAGAGTTTTCAGTTTATCCTGTAGTTATATTGCATTGTAGTCCTTCCTTTCTTGTTTTTGACGACTATTTTGTGTTCTGCTGTTTGTGAGATTTATCGCTGTACTTTAAAATACAATTGAATGCTGTTGAGAGGTGCAGTTTCTATGCTTGCGGTTGTCTTGCTTTGAAAAGTATAATCTCTTGTATCACCTGATACGTACATAGTTGTCATCTACCCTGGGTTCAATTTAGGTCTGAATTACATAGTTGCCTCATTTTTTGGTTGTCACAGGGTCAGATTTCAGAGCATTGCTAGTTCACAATCATTCAGTTAAGAGTAACTATCTTAGATTCTGCCATGCTCATTGGGCATGCGTTCTGATCTCAGATGTGGAATGAGCTAGAGTTGGTAAAATAGGGTTTAAGGGTGAGTCTGGGTGGACAAAACCATTCTCATGATGGACCTGAGCTTTGGTTGGGATGGGAACTTGGTCTCGTCAACCTGTGTGAATGCATAATTTGATCCCCCCATAATGTCATCTCAGGCATGTCAATAAATGGTTAATATTGAGCACATGTTTGGCATATCAACTTTTCGTCAACAATTTTTAGCACTCTTTGTGGCACTTGATATTGTTCAGATGCAGTCTCTGAGCACGTCAATATAGTTATTGTTGTTACAATTTCTTAATATTATGCATATTCATGTCAACAGGGAGCTCAACCATGTTCGTTCTATTTGCAAAATGGGCGCTGCAAGTTTGGGTCCACATGCAAATTTGATCACCCAATGGGAACATTGAGATACAGTCCATCGGCGTCATCTCTCATTGACGTACCAGTTGCTCCTTATCCAGTTGGGTCTTTGCTTGCTACTCTGGCCCCCTCCTCCTCCTCTGCTGCACCGAGACCTGAACTGATTTCTGCTACCAAAAAGGATGCCTATTTGAGCAGAATTCCTTCTACTGGGAGCACATCCAGCGGTTCAGTTGGGTTGATCTTCTCTCAGACTGGATCAGTTCCTCTTTCTGATCTGTAATTTTCAGGTCAGACTTTTGTTCCTTTAAATAGTGGCAGAAACACAAAACAAAGTGGCGAGCTTCGTCGTACAAGTTGATTTGCAACAATGTTATCATTCACCTATCTTGTGGATGTGGTATGCCAAGCCATTTATATATTCTCTTTGTAGGGCTGAGTAATTATAGTTCTGCAGATAAGGTTTGCCAAGCAATCTGATTTAGTTTTTACTTAAGACCGTCTGTATGCTCTTTTTCCATACCATCTATAGTATATCAATAAGCATCAAGAAGCAGGCCACCGGTGGCTTCTCCTATTTAGCTTGCAAATAATTTGAGCAGATCATTCTGCCAACATCTCATGGATCTTTGGATCTGGTCTTTATTTCGATTTTAAAAGTTCTTGCAATGAGAATCGCGTAACACTTGGCAAGATTACTATCAACATCACTTCCAGGTAGTTTGCAGCAATTTTCTAGTTTTGAAGCCCTAGACTTGGCCCGTTGAATCCAATGGGGGCAGTTTTTTCGGGCCTAATCTTTTGGGGCATTTACAGAAACACTTTTGAGGACTGTTGGTAGACATGCAATTGTTGTGCTATTGTAATATCCGTAGGACTTCAATCATTTGTTAAGTTCTGGTCTTCCGCAAAGTGAGGAATATGTATTTCCTATATGAATGCTCTGTATTTATCTCCCTTTGTATTTGATACGTACGTTGCATGTTTAGCTTGCTGTAAACTTCTAGGGTATATATTTAAAGCATTACATACATGCCTCTACCAGTCATGTTATTATGTATTGCAATTTGAATGGGTGATGTTATTGTGTGCTCCATGGGAATTCAGCAGATTGTGTGCTTAAGAATCCTCCGAGCATCCCAAGTTCTATCATATTGACAACTTGGGTTGGGATGATCAGAGTCGTTTCTAAAGATTGCTTGGGTTAAGCAGCCCAAATCCCATCAAAAGAATAAGAAGCACATAGAGCTTCATAACAATTCTCTTTATATTTATTTTTCACTTCATTTTTGTGTTTACTTTGATATATAGATATGAACTACTTTCAAACATTTCCACTTACAACTTATCCTTTCTCTTTAAAATTTTTTTCATAACAGATCAAGTAAGGATCTCTACTCTTTTTTCTGGGAAAGGGTTTTGTTACTGCCATGATTGCATGATTAGAACTAGGACGAGAGGATAATAATTTCAAAACTTATTGAGCACTTTAGTCTAGATCATTTTACGAAATTAGAATTTGGAGTGGAAAAATCCCACGTTGCGTATAGCTATTATCATGACTTTGGATGGGATAGGATTTAAAATGGTGGGCTCACATGTTTTGTGTACACCATAATTGTTAGCCACAACGTTACATCTATTGGCGTTTACTTTCCCTTTTGCTCACTTCAACTATCAGGTTTCACAAAGCATATATCCAGCTTTTAAAACTTTGATACCTGTTACTCTTGGATTCCTGTGGGCTTCTTTCAATTTTGGGGGTTATTGTTGTTTCCTCAAACGAAAGGTGCACTCGATACCAGTGTATTGATTGACCTTCAGACTTGCGAATAGTGCTAGAGTTTTTCTTTTTTCTTTTTTATGGTGAAATCATTTCAAGGCCTAAAGATTGTGTCTAAAAAGAGAGAGATGCATTATCTTCTATTTGAAAGTGAGTTCCCCTTTACATTAGAGTGTATAACTTAAAATATACACGGGGATTCATTCCCTGTTTAAAGAATATGGAGAGTTGAAATTTTATTCATAGTTGATTGCTGGTGGGTGTAAGTTGGTTGGTTGTTGAAAGGTGCAAGTCCTATCTTAGTAAGGAGTAGGTTGGTTGGCAGTTAAAGTACAGTGAAGTATATCATTTTCTCCATAGATGAGAATATTCTTTTAAAGACCTAGATTTTAGGCATGTATGTAAATGTAGAAGTCTCACAATTGCTCTTCTTCAGGGCTGCACATTTATCATTTGAATACTCAGTCATTTCACATTAATTGTCACGAAATCCTATGAAATTCATAAAAAAGGTCTCGCAATTGTGGCCCTAGGTTGTTGCTTAATGCCACACTAGTTGATACAAAGGTTATCTTGGGATTCGAACTTTCACCAAAGTTGATCGCCAACACCCTTTGCACGACAATTCCGCTTAGGTTCGCTTAAGCAAAACTTCAGCCTTCAACAATTCTCGAAGTGTTTACCTCGCACCTTCAAAGAAACAATGCTACGAAGGCAATAAGAAAATAAAGGCAATCAGAAAACAATAGAGATACGGTGAAACCAACCTTTATATTACTTTCTTTCAAAAGAATACAAGGAATGCTCTTTCTGACTGAATGAGGAGAGCAAAACTTGAATGAGCTATATATAGGCACTCTAGCTTGAAAAGCAAGTTACATTCAGAATTTACTTAAACTGAACTGTCTAAGATCGTGCAAAGATCAATCTCTATCAGATTACATCACATGGATCAATTGGATGACACTTCCATCTAAGTAGGACTCTAACTGATAAGATAGAATCTACATAATAACAGAAAGATAGAGTTTACATTCAAATAGGAAACTAACATTCTTATTCTCGAAGATCTCCGCTATCTTCAGATGTTGAGTCCTACTACAACTTTAACTCCTAGTTGTCTCCACATCATCTAAGATCTCCCCATGATCTCTATCTACTAATGATGCAGTGTGATCTTGCCAAAGCCCACATAGAACACTGGCTTGATCCAATACTTTCCACAATAAATCTGCTAGTCTTGGTCCATAGGCGAAGTCCTTAATCCATCAAGTCCTTAGCTTGGGTCGAGTCAATCTTCACAAGGTCCGAGATTTTACCAAAATTCACACCAATTCTGATCCCAGTCGCCCATGTTTGCCTTAATATTTTCGCATTCCTCCCTCATGCGTGTAAACTAGCTAACCTTCCACCTAAGGTGCATCGTGAAGGTTGCTGAGAAGTGCTTCAAAGTTTAAGGGTCTAACAAACATTCACTCAAAAGAGAGAGCTTTAAGAGTTGAGAGGTTTTTGGGGAGTTCTCATTGTAAGGGTTTCAAGTAGGGAGTTCCTTGTAAGTGGTTCGAGAAGGAGGTACTTGTATTTTTTGTTAATATTTTGTTGAGAGTTAATGAAATATTAGCTTCGGCTATTTATTATGTCTCTTGTTGCTTTCTTTACCCTGTTATACACTTGTGTTATTTTGTGTGAGAAACACTTGTACGCGTGAGGCATTCGAGGGATAACGGATTTATTCAACGACATTCACGTGAGAAGGCTAAATCTTGCTTAAACGGACTTAAGTGGGATTGTTGTGCGAAGGTGGGCGCGACTTGTGGTAAAAGTTCGAGTCCAAAGCAGATTGTGATAGCTGGTATCAAATCCTAATTTTGGTATGACAGTAGACAATTTGACAGAACGAGTAACTAGGGTGGAGACACTCATTGGACCGATTCCTGCGGGAGAAGAGAAGGCCCCATCCTATCAATCACGATTTGAGGCGATGGAGGATCAGGTTTGACAGTTGCAACAATAGATGGCGGATTTGTTGAAGGCACACGAGCAGGCCCAGCTTTAGATCACAGTGCTGAGGCGTGCTATTGCAACAGATGCTGGTCGTGCGAAAAGCTCATCACTAAAACCTTCAACGGTGAAGGTACGTGAACCTAAGGTGTTTAAAGGCGTGCAGGACGCTAAAGTGCTTGAGAATTTATTGTGGGATATGAAGCAATACTTTGTAGCTGCTAGGGTGTCCGATACTGAGAAGGTCAATGTGACGACCATGTACTTGGATAGGGATGCCTAGCTCTGGAAGAGGACAAGGACCTCTGTGGAGATCAGTGCGGGTGGGTAGAACTCCCACAGATACATGGGAGCTCATGAAGAAAGAGTTGAATGATTAATTTCTTTCGTTGAATACTTCATGTCTTGCGAGGGATGCCTTCAAGAAACTGAAACAAGAAGGTTCGGTAAGAGACCATGTTAAGTCTTTTAGTCTCTATTACTTGAGAAAACATGTCAGACGAGGACAAGCTCTTCAACTTTTTGTTCGAGTTACAATCGTGGGTGCAAATGGAGTTGCGGAGGCAAAATGTGAAGGACGTGGCTGGTGCAATCGCGGCTGCTGATGCCTTGGTAGACTTTCGAGCGATAAAGGAAACTAAGGCAAGTTCCTCTAATTTTGCGAAGGGCAAAGGCCATACTCAACAGGAGAATACCGAGGGGAAGAAGAAGAAGGATTTCAAGAAGGGAGACTTCAAGAGGAAAAGTAAGCAAAATGGTGGCTCCGAGAGTGGGGAGACGTCCTCCAAAAAGGGCAAGATTGCTTCTTATCTGTGCGGTAGATCACATTATGCAAGAGAATGTCCGAGAAAAGAGAAGCTAAACGCCCTGATAGCCGAAGAAGAGGGAGAATCTTCAGATGATGCGGCGCTAAATCAGATTGTGTTGTTGAATGCGATTAGTAAAGAACCTAATCCCTATGATGATCTAATGTATGTGAGAATATAGGTTAATAGTATGGGAAAATTAGTTCCTATCTTCTAGGGATTTGAATGTGGGAAAATCAGATCCTAATCTCTAGTGATTTAATCTGCTATTGTATAGGGATTTTATTTTCTATAGGATTTTATTTCCATCTGCATATACTAGGATCACACTTGTATAAATAGAGATGTAGTAGTCTTGCAAATTAATTCAATATACATTCAAGTTATTGAGTTCTCTTTTATCACACCAAGTTCTTTTTATCACATGATATACAAAATCATTATAGTTCTAAGGACAATAAATGGTATAAATTTATTTCATTGAGCTAGTGATATGAAGCATCATGTCGAATGAGTTTCTTGAAAAACTGACACATTTTAGATCATATTTCATTTCTAAATAGCCATATGGAATCTTGATGAGAAAAAGATGTGGCAGAGAGAGAGAGAGAGATGATATTAGTTGATAATATGGAAATAATCAACTAATTTTTTTTCCGAAAATTAAAGATTTCATTGATTAAATATATTTACAATCTAGAGTACTACAAAAGGTCGAGGATAATCCAAAAGGTCTATATTACAAAGAGTTGTGGTTCCTAGTAGTTATCTACATCTTGAGATCTAAGGGGTACTTATGAGACCACATAAACCCATATTATTCCAATCCCCATCATCTCTTCATAGTACTTGACAGATTCGCTACTATTCCTGTTGCTAACATGGTCAATCTGCAATGGAGGAAAATGTCCTAAAAAACCATTTCAATGTTTCGACTTTGTTGTTTAAAAATTCTGCAATTACGCTCCTTCCAAATGTAGTACACCAAAGTTGCCCAACTTAACTTAATTGCTTTGAGATCAGCTGCATTATGTACTCTAAGTTTTCCCAACGAAGCAATAGTTTCACTCCAAGAATCCACTGGTTTGTCCGTGTTGAGAATAATCTGCATCTAGTTCTAGACTTGCCTGGGATAATTGCATGTAATCATAAGATGCTCCAGATTTTTCATTTTCGTATTACATAACTCACATTGCAATGCGTTAATGGAGAACTTTATCCTGTCCCTCATAAGCAACCCTCCATTGATTCCCATCCATAAGATAAATGAATGAGCTGGATGGATATCACTATCCCATACTAACTCTGTCCACTCCTGCCTTCTGTTCTACAAAATCTGCAAAAGTGTTTTGCATGCTTTGGTGCTGAACTTCTTTGATTTAGCTGCTAGCCACTGAATTTCATCTTGTTCTCCCCCTTGGCATCTAGGCAATTCTTCCATTATGAGATTGGCACTTCTATTATTATGGAATGACCATATCCATTGATTGTTACCTAATTAATACACTCACTTTAGTTCCTGGATTCACCACCAATTTCAAGGGTTGTACCTCTTCCACCTGATATGGGGGACCTTTACAATGCCAATTATCATACCAAAAAGTCATGCTTTCTCCATTCCCAATCCTAAGGAATACCTGTTGTTGCATCCATTGCCTTGACGCTAGTATTTCCTTCAAAGTTCTTGACATTTCCTATCTTGCCTTTAAGATCCAAATACTCTTGTTTTTTATGAAAACATTGTGTATCCATTTCACCCATAGATCCTCCTTTTTGTAACACAACCACCACAGAATGGATAGCTTAGGTCCGTAGATTTTGCTCCAGCTAATCTTAGCTTTGCTTGTACCTTAGTATGACCCATTCCACAAGAATTCTCTAAGTCTCTTATCTATTTCCTTGGGGATACTTTTAGGGATGGACAAATGGTTAATCCAATAATTGTAAGGTTGCTTAGTATTGTTTGAATAAGTTGTAGCCTGCCTCCATAACTAAGGAACCTATTACGGTTGATTATTCCATGGATTGAATCCAACAAAGGTTTGCAATCGACTACACTGATTCTTCTTTGAGATGTTGGTACCCCCAAGTATATAAAAGGTAGGTTCCCCAGCTTTAATCCCATCTCAATAGCTTTAGAGGCTACCTCTCTACTTGAGTTACATGATAAGTGAAAATAGCTCTTCAGTGGGTTGCATCTTAGGCTTGAGATCCCTTAGAACTCCTTCATCACTTGCAAGATTAGATTTATTGAGTTTTTCTCAATTTTGCAAAGCAATAGCAAGTCATCTCCAAATGCTAGGTGTGTGATCTTCATACCTTTACATCTGCTATAGAACTAGAATTCTGGGTGTCTTTGTATATTGCTCATGAGGAGAGTTGACAAAACCTCCATGCAAATTACAAACTGGTAAAGGGATAATTCTTGTTAAAAGGCTCTACACTCTACCCATATTAAAAATTCTAATACAGTCCTAAATGGACTATCGCTTATGATGACTAGCCAATGGAGAGACTCCTCTTCCTCCAACGATGATTTCAGCAGTTTGAGTGTGACTAAGCACAACATAACTGTGATCTTCTTAGCTTAATTTTGCCTTTTCAATTGACAAATCATAGGTTGAATGGTTAGAATTATTTGGAATGGTCGCAAACAAGAAAGTTGGCCATTGACGGTAGAGGGAAACTTGGGTATTTGACTAGAGAGACAATAAGGCTGACTTCGAATGATTCAAATATGGCAATATGGAGGTTTGAAAGTTCTTTGATCACAGCTTGGTTGATTACTTCCATGAAACCTTCTATCAGAAAACCTCATATGTTTTTGCCAACAGTTAAAGATGTATAGGATGCGGTTCGAGAGATGTATTCTAATATTGAAAATTCTTCTCAATTTTTTGAACTAAAGACGAAGCTATGGAAAACCAAGCAAGGAGACTCTGACGTTACATTGTTTTATAATGAACTTGTAACTTTGCGACAGGAATTTGACCCATGTTATGAGGGTGAGTTTGGGAGCAATTGGTAAGGTTACTCCTTAGTGACCAAAAATACAAAAGGAAGGCTACGTACAATTGATATCCCTCATCCAACCCTCGCAAAGTGAGGAGCCTTGTGTACTGAGGTTTTTTTTGTTGTTGTTGTTATGAAGATGATTGGGACTGCTCGAATGACAATGCCCAACATAAAAAAAAGGAAGGAAAACGATAGAGGTTATGTTTCTCTTACATGATTGAATCAACAATTGGATGAAATTAGAGGCTGAATTTTGGGAAGAAAGCCTTTACCCTTTATCAAAGAGGTTTTCTTGGAAGTAAGGAGAGAGGAGATGAGGTGGAAAGTGATGATTGGCAACATCAAATCAGAGGTTGAAGGTTCTACATTCATGTAGGAATAGAGGCTGAGGGAGAGAGAAAAAAACTACAAAAAGTCATGGTGTGATCATTGTAAACGTGATTCACCCTCAGGAAACATGCTAGAAAATCCACGGGATGCTGAAAAATTGGAAGAAAAAACAATTCAGAGACAACCATACCTCCCAAGCCAATACTATTAAATCTAGGCCCAAAACTTCTTCTGACACGCAACCTTTCACAAAGGAACAGATAGAGCAAATCTGTAAAAATCTTCAATCTCAATTTCTCTAGTCCAAATCCTACTTGTTATTTAGTTCAACAGGGTAATTGTCTAGTTGCCTCTTGTTTTAGTGTCAATTCAATTCATTCTTGTATAATTGATTCTGGGGCAACAGATTATATGACTAGGTCTTCTAAATTGTTTTCTTCCTATAGTCCTTGTGTAGAAAATCGAAGAGTAAAATAACAGATGGTTCCTCCTTAGTAGTAGTTGGGAAAGGATCCATTGTTCTTTCCCCTGATATTACACTCCACAATGTTCTTCACGTTCTTAAATTATCCTGCAACTTGTTGTCTTTTAGTAAAATAACAATTGACCAAAATTTTCGAGCTATTTTTCTTCATGTGATTGTCCATTCCAGGATTTGAACACGGGGAAGATGATTGGCAATCTAAACAAGTTGGAGGTCTCTATTTTCTTCGAAAATGGATATGACCCAAATAGGCAATCCTAGAGAACTTGTCTTAATTCTATTTCAATAATTCGTGCGAATAAAATTATGTTATGGCATTTTAGATTTGGACATCTAAGTTTTCATTATATGAGACATTTGTTTCCAAAGCCTTTTTCAAACAAAGATCGATCTTCATTTCAATGTGAAATTTGTCAAATTGCTAAACATCATCGACATCTTTCCCAGCACAACCTTACAAGGCCACAAAACCCTTTGCTGTAATCCATAGTGATATTTGGGAACCTTTAAGAATGAAAACAATAAGGGGAAAAAGATGATCCATAACTTTTATCGACGACCTCACTAGAATCACTTGGTTATTTTTACTCAATGAGAAGTTAGATGCTGAGATGGTGTTTCAAAATTTTTATAACATGATCCAAACACAGTTTCAAACTAGAATTCAAGTTTGTAGAAATGATAATGGAAAAGAATACTTCAACAAAATGGTATTGCCGAGAGGAAAAATAAACATTTACTGGAAGTCTCTCGGTCCATTATATTTACAATGAATGTGCCAAAATACCTTTGGGGTGAGGCTGTTTTGACTACATCATACTTAATTAATCGAATGCCTAGCCGTGTTTTGAATTATGCTACACCCTTAGATGTGATTAAAAAATGCTTTCTTGAAAATCGGCTTTACTCTACTCTTCCTCTTCGGGTCTTTGGGTGTACAGTGTATGTTCACAACTCGACTAGGGGAAATTCAAAACTAGATCCACTAGCTGAAAAATCTATCTTTATTGGGTATGCTCCAAGTCAACAAGGTTATAAGTGCTACAACCCTTTAACACAAAAAATTGTTGTCTTCATGGATGTCACATTTCTAGAAAATAAAAAAATTTTCCTTCAGGGGGAGAACTATAATGAAGTAGAAAATTTTTGGGATGCTACTATTACTCCCAACCCCTACCTACTGTCATTATTGATCATAATATAATTCCTAATAATGAAGCCAAAGATGCTACTCCTAATCTGTCCAAGCCAGGAAATCTCGGTTAAAACATAGGGGGAGAAATACTACTATCTGTTCCTAAGGAACAGAATACTGAGCTTCGTGTTTATACTAAGAGGAAGACTCAATTGAGAAGTAGAGAATAGCCTACCTCAACAATGCACAGCCTTTCTAAACCCTCGGAGAATGAACCTGGGAACAATTCAGGTAACTCATATGCTACTTTACCTCTTATTGTGCCTAGTAATGATCAATCTATACCTACTGACCCACAAATTACTAGTGATATTTCTACTGATCTCTCTGTTGATAATTACCTACCCATAGCATTTAGAAAGGAGAAACGGGCTTGCGCCAACCATCCCATATCAAAGTACCTATCTTATGGGAAACTATCACACATACATAAATCCTTTATCTCTAAAATCACTAATCTGTTTGTACCAAGAAACATTCAGGAATCACTTCAAGATCCGGATTGGATATTATGGAAGAAGTAAATGCACTTGAGAAGAATAGAACTAGGGAACTTGTGATTCCCCTAGAGATAAAAAGCTGGTAGGTTGCAAATGGCTATTCACTATTAAGTTTAAGGCTGATGGCATTGTGGAAAGGCTGATGGCAAGATTAGTGGCTAAGGGGTTCACTCAGACCTATGGTATTGACTACCAAGAGACATTTGCTCCTTTTGCTACTGTTGTAGGTTTCTTGAATAGCATCCCAAATCTCCTTGGCAATGTTCAAAAACATGCTTTATCGCTAATTTTAGGAATCATAGAGTAACCATGCTATAATCATGGAATCTTCTTGATCCCATAATCTTCTTGATCCCATGCTTCAAACTAAGGATCTTTTGGCTTGGGTCTAGTACCTACAATGTGACTAATCTTATCTTTTTCTTTTAGCACTATACGAACAAGTTGGGACCACTTTAGGTAAAATTTCCCATCTAATTTGTATGCAGCATGTATACTTTGGAGTTCTCCAAGTTGTTAAGACTGAATAACCTCCTCTAATTGGGATGTGGCTGTTGTCTATGCACCTTTTAACATCTCAAAGGACTAAACCTTTTTTTTAGGCAATTAAGGCCCTTCACAGGAAGTAGAAATAACCAGCAATGAGGGCTCGCAAAAATACTCTATTTGATATGAAAAAAAAGAGTACAAGGAAAGGAATGGCTAAACAACTGAAGGTTTCAGTTCTAAGAAAACCTAAAGCTCTGATACCATGACAGAATTTGAAGGAGGAATTTTTTATTGACATTTGACTAATAGACATACATTAGCTTTGTACGCACTAACCCTAGAACAAAATAAAAAATAAATTTGTATGGATTTGTTAGATCCCATGATTTATGGGATATTCTACCATAATTTTATGGATATAATTAGTACCAGATTTTGTGGACATTATGTCCACAAAATCTGGACATGATCATACATATTATGTTTTCCCACAAAGTAGACTGAAATTCTTTTGGATTAGGGGTTCAGCCATACAATATGATTTCAATCTGAATGTACTATTTCTCATGAATTAACATTGATGCACATCAAGATTATACGTGGAAAAATTAAATTCAAGGTAACCAGCTCTGCACTTTTATTGACTCCTCATGTTATTGTGTTCTCCTATTTCTTAGCAAAATGGGTGGCTATTGTAGTTCTCGGTTTTATGATTATGATTGTGTAGCTCACATACTGTAAAAACTAAAGGGTGATGTCATATCTGGTTCTAAAAAAAGAATGCTATTGGTTTTTATTGTAATTATCTACCTGCTGGCTCTTCTTCCTATTTACGCAATGATTTAATTTATGTGAATCCTACTTCTATTTGCAAATTGTTTGTTAATGCTTACCAATCTCCACCTTGTGAATTCCTCCCCCCTTTCTTTGTTATTTTTTCTTTAGCAGCTCTTTCCCGAATATAGGTTTGATTGGTTGGTATCAGAATTTGCAAACACTATTTCATTGGAACTTGGTGAGTTTAATATTTAATGTCACACTTTCTTTTTTATCAATTAATTATCAAGTACTTGTTATGAAAATTTGTTTGATTTTGTGAACAGGGAAGTGGGTAATATAAAACGATATGCAAATAATTACAAAGGTATACGTTAGGAGATATCCACCCAGATATTTCCTAGGTGTTAATGACTCCTAAAAGTTAGCTAAATTAGATCAATTAGAATATTATGTACAACTGTTAGTTTCCTAGAATAGCTTTTTGTATTCCTATATATACTTGTACCTATTTATTGACTATTAAGGAAATAAAATATACCTCTGTTTAGTTTATAATTTCTGCATGGTATTAGAGCATATCCGAATAGACTTAAACCCTAGCTGCCACCTACTTTCTCTAATCCTACCCATTTATGTCAATCATGTTCGACATCTCTGAATCCTCCAACCCATCTTGTTAGAGAGTAAATGGCAAAAATGGCTTTATTATATAGAGAAGCAGGGATTACAAGACAACAACAAGGGACTGTAAGCACTCAACGTAACTTGCCCAGCTATTCAAGCTTTTACAAAATAATTCTCAAGACATCCCTGTACTAGTGCCTAGTTCTTATTATATATTATTCGCCATCATTATTACATTGTATTCAGATCCCGAAGTTAAGCAATCAACTTCCCCTTATTCCTCCTTGAATACGTAAGAAGTGGTCTGTCCAGTGAACCAGAATTGTTGACTGATTTTGTTTCCTTATCAGTAGTTTTTGTAACATTGCCGCCCTCCGGAAGAACGACCTTGTCCCCAAGGTGGAAGTGGGGAAACTGATCCTGTGCATCGGCGGTATCAAGCCAAACAGATTCGTCGGATGGTTTGTCTACCCATTTCACAAGCACTTGAGATACGGGAGTGTTGTTGCGAAGAAGCTCTCTGTGAGACAACACCAGCTCAGGTTCAAAAAGAGAAGCTTCTGAGATCTCCAAACCCTCCGTTAGATCAGTCACGACAGGATGATTTCCAATCACACGCTTGAGTTGCGAGACATGGAAAACCAGATGAATCTTACTGGATGGAGGTAATTCCAAATTTGATCATTCGCTGTTGGGCTCGTAGGAGGTTAAAACGCAATTGACGAAGGATTTCATCACGATCTAGGAGGTTTTCTTCTATAGCTACTACACGGTTCTCACCCGGCAAAAACCGTTGTAGTGTTGGCGGTGCTCGCCCATAAACTGCGTGAAATGGTGTAGTGTTTGTAGATTCTTGATACGAAGTGTTGTACCAATATTCAGCCCAAGCTAACCAACGAGACCAGCTACGAGGTTGTTCAGAAGCAAAGCAACGTAAGTAAGATTCAAGGGTACGATTTAATACCTCAGTTTGACCATCTGTCTCTGGATGATAGGCAGAACTCATTTGCAATTTTGTTCCTTGAGAGCGAAAAATTTCCTGCCAGAAATTGCTTATAAACACCGGATCGCGATCACTAACAATTGAGCGCGGTATGCCATGGAGATGAACAATATCTTGCACAAATGATTCAGCCACTGAGCGAGCTGTATAAGGATGTTTTAGCGCTACAAAATGTCCATATTTAGAGAGTCTATCGACCACCACAAAAATACAATCAAAACCACGAGACTTCAGCAGACTAGTGATAAAATCCATTGATATGTCTTCCCAAATTTGGGATGGAATAGGCAAGGGACTGAGTAAACCTGCTGGTTTTTGTGCTTCATATTTCACCATTTGACAGACCTTGCAAGCAGCAACAAAGTCTTTCACTGACTTCATCATACCCTTCCAGTATAGATTTGCAGCTAGTCGTCGGTACGTTCGATAAACAGCAGAATGTCCAGCAGTGGGAGTAGAATGAAATTCAGCAAGCAGCCGAGGAATCCAAGAGGACGTTGAAGAGATCACCAATCTGCCCTTAAAAAATAAATGGCCCTGCACGAGTGAAAAATGGGGATGAGACACAGCATTATGTTGCAATTAGGTTACAATTTTGCGGAGGTGAGGGTCTGTGCTATTTTCAGTATCAACTGCAGACCAATCAAGCCAAAAGGGACTAGTTAAGGCATGGAACTCTGCTTCCTCAAATTGACGCGAAAGGGCATCAGCTGCTTTGTTCGATCTTCCTGGTTTGTAGCAAATGTCAAAATCATAACCCAAAAGTTTTGCTACCCAATTTTGTTGGGACGGAGTGACAATTTTCTGATGGAGGATATGTTTAAGGCTGTGATGGTCCGTGCGGATCAAAAACTTATTTCCAATCAGGTATGGACGCCAATGTTGCACAGCTAGCACGAGAGCCATCAATTCTTTTTCATAAGAAGATTTTGACAATGTCCGAGGAGACAGAGCTTTGCTGAAATAAGCAATAGGCCGATCCTCTTGCATTAGAACTGCACCAAGTCCATTACTTGAAGCATCACACTCAATGAAAAATGGTTTAGTAAAATCAGGTAATTTTAACACAGGTGCTTTAGTTAAAGCAGATTTGAGAGTGTCAAAGGCTGTATTAGCAGCTGTGGTCCAAGTGAACTTCTCCGGAGCCTCTTTCTTAAGTAATGCTGTCAAAGGTTGAACGATCTTCCCATAATCGCGAATGAATCGTCGATAGTAGCCAGTGAGGCCCAAGAAACTTCTAACAGCTCGAAGAGAATGAGGAAGTGGCCAACGAAGGATGGCTGAAATTTTTTCAGGATCCATAGATACTCCTTGAGATGAAATGACATGACCCAAATACTTAATTGAGTTGCACCCAAAATTGCATTTTTTTCGGTTGGCTTTAAATTGATGAGCCTCCAACACCTGAAAAATTGTTAATAAATGTTGGAAATGTTCCTCCCATGAAGAGCTATACACCAAGATGTCATCGAAAAAAACAATGACAAACTGCCGTAGATATGGGCGAAATATGTCATTCATTGTTGCCTGGAAAGTGGCGGGAGCATTGGTGAGCCCAAACGGCATGACCAAAAATTCGTAGTGACCGGAGTGAGTACGAAAAGCAGTTTTAGGAACATCTGTGCTGGCGACTCTAATCTGATGATAACCGGAACGTAAATCAATCTTTGAGAAGTACCGAGCGCCTGTCAGCTCATCTAGCATTTCGTGAATCACAGGAATCGGATATTTATCCGGGACAGTGGATCTGTTCAATTCTCTATAATCAACACAGAATCGCCAACTACCATCTTTCTTACGAACAAGCAAAACCGGACTAGAGAAGGGACTAGAACTGTGTTGAATTATACCTGCAGCAAGCATATCAACCACTAATTTTTCCATCTCATTCTTTTGAAGATGACCATACCTGTAACGACGAATGGAAATCGGTTTTGTCCCTGGTAGCAAATTAATGTTGTGATCTGAAGTCCGACAAGGAGGAAGCCCTTTGGGTTCAGCAAATAAATCCTCAAATCGGGACAACAATTTTTGCATGGAAGTTTGATCGTGACCAGGCAGAAGGGGGTCTGGTGATTCCAAGTCTGGTGTTGCGTTTATCGACCAAAGGAGGGCATAAAATTCAACATCTGAAGTCTTGAAAATGGAACTCAAACTGACAGCTTGGCGGTGCAACGAAGGGTCACCCTGTAATTGTATTCTCGAGCCTTGGTATTAAAAACACATAGTAAGCTTGGCCCAGTTGTGCGTAACGTCACCCAGTGATGCTAACCAAGGAAGACCCAAAATTATGTCAACACCTGCGAAGTCAAACAAGAACATATCCGCAACAAAAGGAACAGACTCTATAGAAAAAAGTAACCCACTGCAAGAACCAGAGGACAAAATCCGGGTACCATTGCCCAATGACACACCAAAGTGTGGAAGCAGAGAATGAGGTAACTCAAGACTGTGTATTAATTTAGGGGACAGAAAATTGTGGCTGGCTCCACAATCCACCAAAACTAAAACATCTGTGCCCTTGATTCTCCCCCGGAGCTTCATAGTGCGAGGACCCGAAAAGCCTGTGGCCGAGTATAAGGACAGGTCCAAGGTTTGAAGATGTGTCTCCACCGTTGGGTGCTGGAATTCCAAGTCATCCATTCTAGTGTCAAGATCGTCAAATTCCGCTTCAATACCGATTAACATGGTTTTTAGAGTTTTCATGGGACACTCATGTAATGGATGGAATGGCTCGCTGCAACGAAAACATAAGCCTTGACTTCGCAAGTCTGTGCACTCTTGAGGAGAAAGACGTTGAGTACGTTTTTGGGAACCATTTGGGTTTGTGGCATAATTTGCTTTGGGTGCCGTGGGAATGGTTGGCTGGGGGGTATGAGATTTTGGATGAGGAGAGTTGTTTTCAAGTAACCCTTTGAGCCCAACATTGACAGAAGGAGATTTAGAGGGGGCATGAAATGAGAAAGGCTTTGGGCCAGAATGGGTTTTCAGGGGTAAATCTGTCTGAATACTGCCCTTAGTAAGGAGCTCAACTTCAATGTACTTTGCAGCTTCCATGGCGTCAACCAGAGAAATCGGCCGAAAGGTGCGGACGCGACACTTCATTTCTGGTCTAAGACCATTCATAAATATCCCAAGTAGTGTGCATCACTTAGATCGTCCACCTGAGCTGCCATTTGTATGAACAAGTCAATGTAATCTTCGATTAAAGAGGTGTGCCGAACCGAAGCGAGTCTCTCAAACTCATTGCCAGCATGACGACCATCATACCGATGGATTAACTCTTCACTGAGTAACTTCCACGTCAAATTGGGGATTCTCTTCTCAAGCCATCGGAACCAATGTAATGACGTTCCCTCCATGGAAATCATGGCCATATTGACCCATAAATGTAATGGCACTAAGTGGAGTTTCAAAGACTGTTAGGCGCGAGCAATCCAGCCTATGGGATCTGACCTAGTGAACAAGGGAAGTTTTAGTTGTTGTGGGACCATGGGCTGACGAAGATATTGAAAGTCGGATGTATTTTTGGGATGGCATGGAGGCAGTAGTGGAATGTGGAAGTGGTGGTTCTGGGTGGGTCGAGGATGATGTGGGGATTTTGGGGATTTGGGCTAAGGAAGAAAGCACAGTGGAGATCGACTCAATTTGCTCTTTCATTTGAACCACTGTTTGAAAGTTCACTTCAATTGAAGATGAGACAGTATGGAATTGTTCGGCAATCGTGGATGACAATTTTGTGTGTGAATTAGAGAGGTCAGCCAACATTCTCTCTAAGGTCTCCACGCGAGTCTCCATTTTAGTGACCATGAAAAACGGCAGGTCATACCAATGTTAGAGAGTAAATGGCGAAAGAGATTTTATTAGATAGAGAAGCAACGATTACAGGACAAGGGACAAGGACTGCAA
>JANZLH020000119.1:2840215-2853055 GCA_026770325.2 Erythroxylum fimbriatum | reverse complement strand
TAATGTAAAGACATTATGACTAAAATGTTTTATTTTTGAATTTGGGCCCAAGTGACTAGTGAAACTATGATGAGTTGTGTATTGGTTGTAACTTTGTAATTGAAAATGTTGATTTCCGCAAAATGTGTGTATTGTCTAAAAAAAATTTGTACTGTATTTTTGAGAGTCTGACCATTCTAGCATGCCACTCTTTCGAGATCCGCACTGGAACATCACTCAGGGTGTCGGGTACATGTCTCGAGAAGGTGGGGTGCTACATTTTGCTTCTCATGTAAAAAGTCAAACATCTTCCTTAGTCAAATTGCTAGGGTAGCACAATTAGCTGCTGCAATATGTTCTACTTTAATAGTAGGTAATGTCACATCTGGTTGTTTCTTTAATGACCATGAAATATTGTTGACCTAATAAAAAATTCCTAACCTATAATGTTCTTCCCCGTTTCAATGTCTCCAACCCAATCACTATCTATAGAGTCAAACAAACTTGAAATACAAATGGTTGAATATAAGATACCATCATTCAATGTACCTTTCACATATTTTAAAATTCTTTTAACAATTTGGAGATGTATTTCTTTGGTGCTTCCATAAATACTCTTAATAATTTGACTACATAAGCAATGTCAAGTCTTGTCGTTGTCAAGTATCTTAGGCTGCCAATCAAACTCTTGAAATGAGTTGGATTCACTTTTACGTTGTTGCATTCTTTCTTTAACTTTAATTTTTCTTTCGCTAGTTTGGAGATTGGTTTGGAATTCTCCATCTTGAATTTCTTTAAAATATGAGCTACATACTTCCTTTTAGAGATAAAAATCCCATCTTTTTTTTGAACAAATTCTATGCCAAGAAAATAAGACATTAATCTTATATCTATCATCTAAAATCATCTAGTCATAGCCTCCTTAAATTCTGTTATCATCTTTGCAATATTTCCAGTACATAACAAGTCATCCACATATAATCAAACAATAAAATTATCTCCAATTTTAGCAAATGTAACATATAATGTATGATTATATGGGCATCTTTGAAAACATAATGAATAAAATAAGTATTAATAAGAATATATCAAGCTTTGGTGCTTGCTTTAGCTTATTCAAGGCTTTTTTTCAATCTATACATGTGATTCTCCTTTCCTTTCCTTTCTCGACGTATCCTAGAGGTTGTTCTACATATACTTCTTCTAACACACCATATAAGAAAGTAGATTTGACATCTATTTTATGCAGGTTCCATTGTTTTGATAGCCAAAGAAATGACCATTTGAATACCATCAAGTCTATTGATAGGTACAAATAATTCAAAATAATTAATACCTGATTTTTTGCTTATAGCCTTTAACAACTAATCTTGCTTTATAATGATCAACTTCTCCACTTGACTTGTACTTTGTTTTATACACCTACTTCACACTAATAGGCTTCTTTCCAGCCAATAGCTTTATCAACTCCCATGTGTCATTTTTATCGAAAACATGAATTTCTTCATCCATAGATTCAATCCAGTGAGCATCATTTGCTCTTTCTTTAAATGTCAAGGGATCTCATTATGAGAAGAGAGCATAATTACCTTGCTTCTCATCAATGGATTTCTAGCATTGTCCAACATATAATCTTACAATCTTGTTAGCAAATGACATTATCTCTGAGATCTTTTAACTGCACTTAGTTGAAAATTGATGCTTGTTATTCAAATTCATCATCATCTACTGTTGGAATTACAATATGTTTTTACTGCTCCTATGTGAGATTCCACATCTGTTGGGGAGGAGAACGAAGCATGCCTTATAAGGATGTGGATACCTTTCCCTTGCAGACGCGTTTTTCTTGCCCTAACGCACCAGATCCCATCAGAACTTCGAAATTAAACGTGCTAGGGCCAGAGCAGTACCAAGATGGGTGACCTCCTGGGAAGTCCTGTGGAAAAACAAAACCTTGAGGTCTCGAGTTCGAATGGTGGTAGTGCATACCCGGAGGGCTCTCCTCCCACCGCAAACTCGAGAGGGTGTACTGCATACCCTGAGGGCTCTCCTACCCCTTTACCAAAGAGGACAATATCTGCAAGCGGGTGGGCGCAAGGCTCGAGAAGCCGAGGCCCTGTGGACGCGAAGCCCTAGAGGTTGAGGTCCTACAAATACCATATTCAATTTATCCCTAATCAGTCATCATAATTTCTGCTAACACATGCCACAAAGATTAGTATTTCACTTACTTGTTCATCTCAAATTTCACCTCAATATATCAATCCTGCTTTGCCTCACATGCATGTAAGATCATCTCAGGAACAATGAGGGAATATGATGAGTTTCAACAAAGACAAAAAGAAGATAGCAGCATATAGCTATCTTTCTGAAGAAATTGACAAAGGTTTTGAGGTGGTAATGGACAGAATTTAAAGCAGAAACTCAAGATGTGAGGGAGGAGTGAGTTTCGACAGTGAGAAGGAGAAAAAGGAGAGAGTTATAGCAGAATACAATGAAGATGATTCTGGAAGTGTCTATGTCATATGGTGTAGGTGTAAGATGAGTTTAAGGACACTTGTCAAGTGTCTAAGCCAACTACATATCCACTCTTTAGGCTGCCAGATGTCACTTAGTTCCCCTGCCCTTTGTCACTCAATTCTCTAGGCCATTTGTCACTCAAGTCTACTGTCATATGTCACTCATTTTATAGGTTGAGTCATTCAAATTTTTCACATGTCAACTTGTCTTGCCACTTGAAATTTTTCCTAGTCTAAATATACATTTTAATCCATCAATCTTCCAATTGTAATAATTAACTCCAAATTACTAATTGTAATTCATCAATTCTTTTTATTGGTAAATCAAAATACAAGACATTAGAAATGCACAATCATGTCACAATTATTTTGAAACTTTCATACCCCGGAACATATCAATTGAGTGCAATTTTTTTAAAGCAAAATTCATGTGTGTATGCTCATATTATACATGTGAATGAAATCATAAAATGATATCCTAAAGGCACTAAATTCATTTTAATATGATGTAATTTATATGACTAAGTAATCTAACACTTTAACTCTCAGTAGTTTTGGAAACTGACTATTACACAAGATCATAGCCTGCATGCCACGATCGTGGCAGAAGGCTCGGATGTGGCCTACAATCGTGACCTGCGTCAGGCAGACATACAGATACTCAAAAATGTTAAGTTTCTAGGAGTTTTCGAACCTTTTGGATCCCGAAAAAACCCTAGGTTTGCTCAGAACACAAAAAAATATTTAAAGAATAAGACAAAGAGGCAGAGAAAGCTTTTGTATCAGACACTTTTGAGAAACCTAGAGAGAATTTATCAAGAGATCGAGAAAGAGAAGGAAGAGAGAAGAGGATAAGAAGTTGACCTAACGTACTTCCCGGATCAAGAGTTTCGTGACGTCACTGCCTCCCATCATCCATTCAGATCGTATTTCTGTTTATTTTCGGTTTCATTATTGTATAAAATTGGAATAACAGTTGATGACAGTATTTTTGAATATTGAAGATGTTCTAAACTCACCTTCGAAGTTTTATCTTTGAATTAATGAAATCTAATTGTTTATATTTTATTGGATTTATTGTTATTTAATTTTGCGATTGCATAATTCGATAATAAATTGAGAGGTTGAATCGAATGAAAAATAATTAAATTAGGTTAACAAGAGTTAGGTGATTTACTATAACAACAATTAATTAAATCAAATCAGTAAATTGTGCGAAGAGAGATCTTGCATAGGATTCCAATAGTTCATTAAACAATTTAAGAACTAATTAAGATTTTGGATAGGTTATTAATTGAGAGATTGCAACTTCTTTAATCTGATTAGGGTATATGATTTAGGATTAATGGTTATAACTCGAGAGACAGTAATTAACCTTATGATCGTCTAGAACCAATAATCTGATAATTAATAATCAGTTAGGTTAGCATTAAGGATAGGTAAAATTTCCTCTCTCATTTGGTAATTGCCTTAGGTTGATTCTTAGGTGTGTGTTGCAACTGTTGAATAATTAATATTGTCATGTTCAATTCTTAATTTGATTGATTGAATTCAATTCTCATTTTAGTTTCATTATATTTTGAATTTCTACGATTTGTTCTGACCTTAAATTTTAAGATTAGATTATCCCTCTTTATGGGATCGACACCTTAGGTACTACGCTAACGAACCGTGCACTAGCGGATTATCGAGGGTATTATTAAAACTTACACACATCAACCCCCGATCAATAATCCTAGTGATGGTAATTAGATAGTCATGAAAAATATTTCAAAGTACTTAATAAGAACTAAAAATGTTTTATTAGTCTATAGAAGACTAGAACTTAGGGGTATTCAAATGCTAGTTGTTAGTCTTATTCTAATGATAGTAAATCACAGTCAGTGTATATATTTACTCTGAATGGTGGTGTGGTAAGATGAAAAAGTTTCAAATAACCAACTATCATAGGTTCTATAACTGAAGCAAAGTGTACTTCTATGTTAGAGGTAGTAAAAGAAGCATTTTAGATTCAGAAGTTCATCACCAAACTTGGAGTGGTTCCTAGTATTGTTAAGCTAATAGTGTTATATCAATGACAACAATGGCGCTATTGCACAGGCAAAGGAACCAAGGTTTCATTAACAGTCTAATAGTATAATAAAAAAGATTCACTTAGATTAAGGAGATAGTAGAGTGGAAAGACATTACGTTAAAACAAGTTCCTAAAGAGAATATTGTTGATCCCCTCACGAAATTATTGTCTCAAAAGAGACATGATCGATATATAGATGAATATAGTAGTAGACATATAGTCGATTGTCTCTAGTATCAGTGGGAGGTTATTAGTTTAAGCCCTTACAATCAATTAGTCGGTTGCAATTTAACGTATGAAATTATTATTTTATTTAATAAAGGCACTCTCTGTCTTTTTATATTTCGTCAATTATATTTGATGCTTTAATATTAAAGGTAAACTTCCTAAATATTAAATGTGCAATTAGAGTTATGATGAACGTGCTATATTTCTTTCTTATGAAGAAAGTGATTGATCTCACAAATCACAGTACATAAATATTTAAACAAATGTATATATGCTTATTAGAGAATAAGTTCATTAAACTAGCCCACTTATAATGATCCCAGATGGAATATTACTTATGTTTATGAATTGCCTCATTCTGATCATTTTAAACTTGATCCTTATACTTGAGATTACCAAAGTATCACGCTTGAGAATTACTATGTTTTTATGCTTCTTATGGCGTTTTCTATTTAAGATAGGTTAATCGATAGTGTTTGGATTTAGTATCAACTAAATAGAGATAATTGGATAAGTTAATAAAAGGTCTCTTATTCTAAAGTAATTAGGAAAAATATTTCACTGTTCTTAATTAGTAATAATTTAAGGAATTGTCTAGTTAGAGTAAATTAAGATTTGAAAAGACATTTTCAAATATCAATTATAAGTTAATTACTAATTAGCAAGAACAAACATGATTGGATTTAAATAGAGTAGAAATTAATTTCATCCTTTATGTCCAATTAAAACATTGAATAAAAAAAGATTAAATTATACATTATAACGGTGCATAGATAAGTTGAGTCAAACTACTTTGAAATTTATAATATTTGGATGGTCATAACATATTATTAGACATTAGTCTTGATTTGTAATTATAAATTATTTAATTGGAGAAATAAATATAAATTTAAAATTTTAACTTATTTGATTCATTGTCAATATATTAAAAACTTAATAGGTCACACATAAAAACAGTTTAAAATGGAAATTTTAATTTAAATTATGTTGAACTTAATTGTTAAATTTAATAAGTTTCAGGAATCAAATATGAAATATTTAGTTCTTATTAAAATTAAATTAAACTTATAATTAAAGTCTAAAATTAAGAAATTTAATTTTAATAGGAAAAAATCTTAGTGATTATTTTATAAATAGGAAAAAGAAATAAGGGAGTTAGCAATCATGTCTTTTCCTCTCAAATTGTTTTAAGTTCTTTTTCTATATTTTGTTAATACAATTAGAGACTTAACACATTCACAGTTACAATTAAAAAAAAATTGTAAGAATCCAAGCCAATACAATTTCGATCGAAAAATTATAAAAATTATTTTTTATTTGATTACGGCTAATTTCTCAAAATTTTATCTTAACTTAGTGTTTTGTCCTAATAAAAAGAGCAAGAATCATCTAAGCACTTGCAAGTCTAATACATTGTTTAACATATAAGGTGACTTGCAAGAAGCAAAATATTGTCATCTAGTTTACTTCTACCCCTCGAAACTTCTTTTGATGTGTCGACTTATAATTAAAGTTTGTTCGACACTTATTTTTTCTGTCAGCATGGATGCTTCTCCATATACTTTAGTATCGAGTATACCCCTGTATAATTTAAGTGCTTCCGTTTGTTGCCTTTCTCTAGTTGGACATGGCATTGAGATCATAACAGGCAGACCAAATTAATATTTGATAGTTCGAACTAATCACTTAAATCTTACCAGTTAATAACTTAACATGCTCTAGAATTCATCAAAAACAATTCAGTACCCATTTGGTACGAAAACGGTCTTTTGAGATCAACATGGGAACATTTTCCACCATGGACTGATACAGAGTCGTCGTCAATGAACACTAAGCTGCAACGTCTACAAATTGAGACAACAAGAGGGTCCAGTGGTGTCATGTCGTGCATCGACAAAGTATGCATGCCTGGAGATCAAGTCATGCTTCTGACGTGACGGGGGACTTTTACAGAAACCTCTTTGAACTATTTCCATGTAGAACCACCAAGTCTAATAACCTCTTCACCACTATTATCCCGCCGTCTAACCCTATCCAGGCTCGTATCTCCTTTCTGATCATTTATGTCACCGTAAAGATCCCTCAGTTTTGCCAAATTGCTGGAAGCGGATGCCTTCTCTTTGTTACCATTCCTAGGACTCGATTGGGGATCAAATGTACCACCAGCTTGCAAGCTCTGACTTCTGCTCCTACTCCGGCTACGGCTTCTATGAGACCTTTCTTCGTAATGCCTATTCCCATCACGGCTACTTCTTTCATAATCTCTTCTGCTTTCTCGTTCAGAATGCCTGGACCTCCTATCACTATCATGCCTACGGTGTCTTTCCCTCTCCCATTCCCTCTCCCTCTCCCTCTCCCTCTCTCTGTCTCTGTCCCTGTCCCTGTCCCTGTCCCTGTCTCGCAATCGGTCCAAATCCCGGTTGCGTTCACGATCTTGATTGCGATCCTGGCCTCGTCTACGTTCCCAATCTTTATCTCTATCACGATCTCTATCTCTTTCCCGGTCTGGGTCCCTATCCCTATCTGAGTGATCTCTATCAGAATATTCACGACTCTGGCTTCGGCGACTGTTGGGAGATCTTCGTGGTTCATCACTGGCCCTATCATAAGAAGGTTGTGGTAGTGTTCGACGAACAGGTGACGAGTCTCTTGTTGATGCTCGATGTGGAGCACGCTGACCAAAAGAGACTGAAAGTGCAGCCTTAACAGATGGGGGTCTACGTGCAGTATCATCAGATCCATGACGAACAGATTCTCCCGTGGCACCAGATATTTTGGTGGGGAGCTTCATCTTCTCCAAATTAGAAACAATTTGCCGCATTACAGGTACAGGAATGCGAGGGAATAAGGTATCAAAATAGTACTGAGAAATAAAAGGCAACACTATGATTCTTTTTCTTCAAAGATAAACAATAAGAAGTCAAAAGAATTAGAAATTTACTGCACCTGACCTGCCCAAGAAGCAAATCACGTACATACACACCCATTGTAGTCATTCGTCCACTTGATCCTGGAGAGAACTCCTGCAACAGCATTGATATAAATAGGTCAGGTAAAGCAAAAGAAAAAAAAAGAAAACTAGACAACATTGTCTAAATAATAATGCTAAGCACACATGTATGAGAGGATACCTAATTCTGGTAAGTTTAATTTAGACAAGGACTATCCAAGACCAAACAACAATTACTAAAACAGGGAATTATTATAGAATGACCAGTGGTTACGGGTAAATACGATGATCAATGAGGGAGATAGCAATAATTAGGCAGCTATCAATGTCAGGTTCACTAAGGATCACGACACCACTCCAATTGGGTTGACACAGTCCTGCATTTTCAAAAAGCTATGCAGAAACACATTATCCTGAAGTCATGAAATCAGTATTCCAAATTTAGAAATCTGCAAAGAAAATGCCGAAAAATAACAACTAAACTTTTGAAGCTAAGTAGACAGAAAAGGACTATCAGAAAGCTGTTCATCAATAATGATCAAGGCTTCAGCTTCCCATTGAATTGCATCAAAATCTAATAATATTTCAAGCATTTAAATGGCAAGTTATAATATCATAAGCCAGTCCACCAGCTTCTTGTTCAGTACATCACTGAATTCCCAGCTGAGGTAAACAATGCAGCTCATCAGCATACGAGGAAAACCTCATCAGCATATGAGGAAAACATATTTATATATTCTACAACTTTTCCCTCTCAAACGTAATGGAATACAAAGGATAAGTAAGGAACTTTGTGAGAAAGCACTCCCTCAAGCCCTATTGCATATTGACTAGCTAATGAACACTCAGACAAGGAAGATAGGGTCTGTGCAGAACTGAAATTGTTCCCTCTTGGAATCATAGAAAGGACAGCATTTCTTCAACAAAATCTACCCTCTGTGTGCACAAATCCTATGTATAAGAAAATATAACCTAGCTACAAACCTCAAAATAGGTTGAAAAGATATATAGAAATGAATAGCAAAATTCCAACATCTAGAGCATTGCACACAATTCATTTCACGGGGCAGCGTAGAATTAAATCAATTTCAGCAGTTTCAAAACACAATGATTAAATTGAATCCATAGGATTAATCAAGCTTGTCTTTACACTGATAAACAAACACTAATAACCTAGATATTTCATAACTGTATAATCCCGCACAACTAAAGCATGTAGTTGGCAGACAAATGTTATTCGATAGGAGGCTGCTGACATTTACAAGCTCAACACTCTGAAAAGCTCATCATAACATACCTCATCATCATTAATGTATGGTTCATACCAATTCCATAAAGTCTTCGGATCACCAGCATATCTTAAATACAGGAATCCAATCTGCTAGAAGAATGAGGGAAATTAGAAAGATACGCACGAAGTTACTTTGACAAAAAGAAAGAAAGAGAAAGGGAAAAATTACTGCTCGAATATAAGGAGAGTCGGTGTGCTTTAAAAGGCCGTGCATTTGCTTGACAGTGAGCTTCATGGTGAAGAACTTGTAGAGAAGACAGAAAGCAGTAGAAGGACCGCGACAATTTCCAGTCATCCAAGGCTCAACGTGGTCGACCTGGTTGTAGATTTCGTCAATCACCTCATGGTACGTCTTCAACCGGTAAAGCTCCTTAAAGTAGTCCGAAGACAGAATATTCATACACAGCACCTTCTCCAATAGCGAATCTATCGCTTTCCCACTCGTCTGTATCTCCATCGGAGATTTTTAATTTACCCAACAAATCGTATCTCCAATTCAGTTCCTAAAACAACAAAGAGAAATCAGAGAAAGAACATATAAAAGAATAGCGTAGAAGTCCAAATACAAAAGTATCCAAAGAAGGGATCTGAACTGAATTTGCTCCACCCAGCCGAGCCGATGTTCTTCAACTTTAAGAAAACCTAGGGATTCCTTGAAGCGATTTGGAATACGAGGCAATAACTTCTTAGCTTTGAACCCTTTTGTTTTTGGTATATTATATTAATATTGCTATGGGCCGTGTTATGGGTAGCGTTGGGAAAAAAGAAAAGGCCCATTAAGAGAAGACACTGTTTGTTTGTCGTTAAAAAGGACGGGCCCAATTGTTAAAAGGAACCAAACCGTAACGCAAGGAAAACCGCTGTTAATAAACAGAATTAAAAAAAAAGAAATTGAAATAATATTTAATAATACATAAATATTATTATAGGGGTAAGATTAGGATAGGGCTACGTACTATTAGACCTCTCCAGACTCTGCTTTATTGCGAAACTTCGGACTTAGTGTGATGACATAAATATTATTATTCATCTAATAAAGTACTTCTACTTATAAATTTTAGAAAAACTAGAAACAAAGTTCTTTAATTCTCCTAAACTTTGAGGTTTTAACACATTTGATCTTTTTTTAAGCTTTCATTTTCATTAAACAAGCCCCTAAGTTTTTACTTTTTCTACTTTAAGGCCCTTTATCTCCTATGAATAGCACATGGTCTAGCCTCATACACAAGTTTATTTATTAAAATAATTGAATGATTATAAATGTACTTTTGAACTTTATATTTATCATACAAATATTTTATTTGGGAAAACTTACATTATCGTCATATTGAGGAAAACATACTCTCTATATTTAGGAGTTCAAAATAGGTAAGACGTTATTGTTTATTACTATTAAGCAATTTTTCATGTTATGCTATATGAAATAGCATTATGAAAATGAGGTTTATGATACTTTTCAATGGTAAAATGTTAAATGGAGTTTTTTACTCCTATTTGATGATTAAAGGATATCTTGCATTGGCATATATTAGTTGTGTGTATTACAATTTGAGATTTGGAAGTGTTAATTAGGAGGCTTTACTCAGTATTGTCATTATAGTACTAATAGGGGTCTTACTTATTATTGGTATTATAATCTTGAATATGGCATTTTCTTATCATTGGCAATTAACGATATGTTGTTAATCGAATTTGTTTATCAATTTAAGTTATTTAAAATAGGATGGCAATTAAGGATTCATTAATATTAATAGGAATAGGTCCAAATAAATGGCAAATGAGTAATGAACACGTATTTTGTTGATGTGGAATTGTGAGTTTATTAATGACCTCGTAGACAATTGAAAATACTTATAAAAAGTATTTATGTTTATTCATGGCGTGAGGTAAATTATAGATTTACATTTGTTATAATAGGTTTGTATTATTATTGAAATGAATATATAATTTATTCCTTAAGTTGAGAATAAGAGGCTTAAGAAGAGATAAAAGACACTAAGTTATGAAATTGGTTTATTAGAGTGAAAATCGAATACAATATGTCAAGAACAATGTAATGTGGAAGAGCACATGACCAAAGTGAGGAGATCTATAATATTTGAAGGAGATGTTGAAACTTACTATTAATGAAGGAAATTTTTATTTAAAAAATTAGCAATTTACTACAAGATGATATGTATGATTTTATTGTTTGTTGTATTGGCTATAGAGAAACTTTATGAAAAGTTTATATTATGGAAGTGAGCCTCCAAAATATGGCCTTAGTTTTCAAGCATTTAGAAAGGCATGTAATCAATGCTATATTATGTTGTATGTGAATAATGTCTATAATTGTTTATGAATATTATCATTTTTTGTTTATCGATTGGTTAAAGGTATGAATCCACCCTTAAGGTCTTAACAAAAATTCATATAAGCCCTTAAGATTTTGATGACTTACTATTACCGTTAATATATATTCATGTAACTACCCCGATAGGCATAATTTATTAGTTAATATATAATAAGGATAAAGGCTTATCCATACAATAAAAAAAGACAAAATTTTAGCTCTAAAAGTTTACATCAACATTTAAGTTAGACCATAATATTTGACAATGTTTAAAAAAGACCCTAACATTTGTCAAACTATGCTACTTAAACCTTCATATTAATGGAACCTTAAATTTATATCAAGGTTCTATCAAGATACGATGATTTGATATGTTTCTTTAAGTTTGGGGGCCTACGTATCACATTAGCAACTTACTTTGTACTTACTAAAAAATTAAACCCCAAAATTTAGGGATTTAGGGATTCAAACCCCAAATCCACAAACCCCTTAATGTTTTTAAACCTTTTATGGTAAACATTGTTATTGCAAAATTTGTATCATGGGTCAAAATCTTCATGTTATTGTGGGTCATATCTTTAGGCTGAAACAAAAGGGAATTATTAAGAAGAAGTGGAGCTTGTTGTTACATTGTAAGTAATCTAACCATCATATAGTTTTCTGTCTTGACACCCTCAAGTTCTTAAGTTCTACTTTTTGAGCCTTTTAGTAATCTTACACTATCTTGTTTATTATTGTACAAGTTGTAATTATGTCAAAATTATATAATGTTGGTGCCTTTTATAGAATTACATTAATTATATTGCTACTTGATGTTTGTTCTTTTCATGTTTTTAGGTCCATTTTATGTTGGACCCCAACCCTGTTTTAATTATTTTGAGGCATGATATTTAATTTTGTGGATTTATTAAAAATCGTTAATTGAAATTTAATTATGTTTAGGTTGGAAATTAATTCAGGTTTGATTAAGGGATTAAATCATGGTCTAAAGTAGGATAAATTTGGATTAGTTGGGTTGAGAGGGTTATTGGGCTTAAAGCCTTATAATTGTAGATATAAGAAAGAGAGGAGAGGAGGAAAAGGAAAATAAGAAGAAGAAAATAGAAGGGGAGAAGCCGTCGGCCTTGAGAGAGACAAGAGAGGAAAGCTTTAGTTTTTAGGGTTTTGCCATTTTTCGACGATTCTTGGAGATTGAAGCTTCCAAGTAAGTTTTAATCTGTTTCTTTGCTTTAGATTAGTTGATTGTAGCTTGTTTTATGATGATTCAGAACTGAAATGAGGATTTAAAGGGGTGTGGGTGTCGACGGTGTCGGAAACGACGGTTTGGCTAGGGTTTGTGATTTTGTTGAGTTTATGCATGATTCAGGGTCGAAATGAGGTTAGAAATGTCATAGGAGTGTCGATCTATAGTTTAGGCAAGCTTTTGAACCGATTTGGGAGGATTTCTGTCGAGAAATCTGCAGAAAA
>JANZLH020000119.1:2785280-2815236 GCA_026770325.2 Erythroxylum fimbriatum | reverse complement strand
ATCAAAACCAATTAATTCCTTCCTCATTAATTCTCGTAAGGCACAAAATCATCTATAACATAATTTATATTCAAAAATACTCATTTCTATTTAATTTAATTTTTCTAATTTTCACCAAAAGTTCAGGGTCCAACAATTCTTTTATGGCGACATAATCACAGAGGTCAAATGCAGATCTAATACCAATTGATGTAGCGAAAACAATGCGAAACAAGAGTACAACTTAATATTGTTGATTCAAATCACGAATACCGATAATAACACGATTTACCTATTCAACACGAATGCTAGGAAATAGGGAAAAGAAAGGCACACAGCTGTCAGAATCCATTATTCATCAAAAACTACAAAATACATAATTTGGGTGACTTAAATAGTTAACCCCAAAAAATTACAAAAAATGGAAAAATAATAAAATATCCTTATTATGAAAATAGACAGAAAAATATGAAAAACGCAACCAGTCGTATTGAAAACGAACATTCCTACTAAAAGTTTTCAAAAAGTTCCAAAAATAGCAAAAACGCAAAATTGACTCTGAAAATGCAAAAATCTGACCGTTTTGGAAGTCGACAGAATTACGATCACATTTTGTCAAATCTGTTTAAATATTGATAAGTGTAAATTGCATCGTGTTTTAGGGCATAATTTGATATATGTTTAGCCGTTAATTTAATCATTTAGTATGTGCCTAGGTTAGAATTGTGTTAGTTTGTTAATTATTTACGTTTTAAGTGTTTTATGGGTTAGTACAAGTATTTGAGCTTAAATATTACTCCCTCCGATTCATAATAAGTGACGTTTTAGAGGAATGCACACTTATTAAGAAAGTTAATGAAATGTCTGATATACCATTATTAATTACATGTTAAAGTGCCTTGAAAATATAATCTGTGTAATTAAAATGTGAGAGGAATTAAAAGGTAATTTTGGAAGTGAAATCATAAATATGCATAAAAGTCACAAACGATACTTATTTTGAATAATTAAAATCCCTCTTAAATGACACTTATTTTAAATAAAAAGGAGTATTACTTCCGTTAAAATGTAGGATATGATAGGCATGTTTATATAATTGTATTATTACATAATCAATTATACATTTTTTGTGCAAACCTGGACTGCTTCCAGCGTGCACTTAACATCACTCCTTTGCTCGCAAATCTGAGCTCTAAGGAGCATAAAAGCTCAAAATTCAGCACCACTCGAATGGCGAACGTCTCCGTCGCGGCGGAGTGGCAGCTACTCTACGACCGTTATTATCGGAAACTGGACCTCTACCAAATGCAATGGAAGCACATCGACTTGACTCGCAACAAAATCGCCTGCGCACCTTTTGGGGGCCCGATCGCTGTAATCCGCGACGATTCCAAGATCGTCCAGCTCTATGCCGAATCCGCCCTCCGAAAACTCAGAATTTGCAACTCCGCCGGCGTGCCCATCGCCGAAACCGTCTGGAAGAACCCCGGCGGCCGCTTGATCGGCATGTCGTGGATGGACGACCAAACTCTTATGTGTATAGTCCAAGACGGCACTATCTACCGCTATAACATCCACGCAGAGTGCATCGAGCCCAATCTATCAATGGGAAAAGAGTGTTTTGAGCAAAATGTGGTGGAATGTATGTTTTGGGGGAACGGTGTTGTGTGCTTGACGGAGGCAGGAAAGTTGTTCTGTGTGCCAGATTTCAAGGAAGTCAAGCCGTTCAAGCTGCCAGATCCCGGGCTCGGAATTGAAGAGCTGCCGCATTGTATGGTGGTAATTGAACCTCAGTTTACAGTTTCAGGGAACGTGGAGGTGTTATTGGGTGTGGGTGATGGGATTGAAGTTGTTGATGAGGATGAGGTCAGGCAAGTGGATGGTGGTATTATGGGGGGTCCCGTGCAAAAGATTACTGTTTCGCGAGATGGGAGGTTTTTGGCGTGCTTTATGCATGATGGGAGGCTTGTGCTTATGAATATCGAGTTTAAGATCCTCTTTGAGTATCAGTGTGAGGTGAGTTTATGCGTTACTACTAAACTAATGTAAAGCTCTTGCCTTTCTTTTCCTTAAATATGCTTGTAAGGTATAATAAGACTGTTTGAAATTAATGACGCATTTCCAATTCAAAGATGTGATCATCTTTTGTTCGATTTGTTTACATGTAATAAGTAGTTGAATTTCATTTCCCTTTTCATCCATCTGTTTAATGTATGCAGTCAGCCCTTCCTCCAGAGCAGATGGCGTGGTGTGGCTTGGACAGTGTGCTACTTTATTGGGATGACTTATTGCTGATGGTGGGGCCATCTAAAGATTCCATAAGCTACGTATATGATGCACCACTTATTCTTATCCCTGAGTGTGATGGGGTGAGAATATTGTCCAACACAAATATGGAGTTTCTGCAACGAGTTCCTGATTCAACTGTATCTATCTTCAAGATAGGAAGCACATCTCCCGCATCTTTGCTTTTTGATGCCTTGGATCATTTTGACAGGCGAAGTGCTAAGGTAAGAGATTCTTGTTTTCAAAATAGAGATGAATGCATATTCTGTGATGTATAGCATATCTTCATTCCGCATTTTCTTAATCTGAATATGAGTTATGATTTTTATTATAAAATATCTCTGTTCCTAATCATATCTGTTTCACTAATAATAGATTTGTTAGTAATGGTTGCCTGAACAAAATTCCATCACTAGAACTTTTAATGTCTTTTTCTTTGCATCTGTCAAATATGCGTCCTAATAAGCCTTGTAACAACAAGTTGCCGTGAATCCTCATTCTTCAATCCTCACTCGCTATGGTTTTACCAGGCAGATGAAAATCTGAGATTGATACGAGCATCCTTGCTTGAGGCTGTTGAAGCATGTATTGATGCTGCTGGTCATGAATTTGATGTTTCTCGTCAGCGGGCACTCTTGAGAGCTGCAAGCTATGGCCAGGCATTTTGCAGGTGACATTGATTTCCTTGCACATTAATATTGGCAACTATTATAGTTTACTAGTTTTCGGTAGAACTTTGATGAGGTTGTTGTATCATAATGTTATTTGGTTGATATGTAAGTAAATATCTGTGGTGAATTTCGTGGCATATTTTTATACAAAACTTGGTTGTTGATAAAGAGATTTGTAAAACTTTTTTTTCTCTTCATATTGTCAATATCATTTTTTTTTACTTTTCTAAGTTAACTATCAGTGGTTTTACCAATTTGAACTTAGTAGCTGTTATTTCTATCATCTATATTAGTTGTTTTGCCAATTCAAACATAGCAGCTGTTATTTATACTCTCTGTAGTCATAAAAATGAAAAATTTTAATTTCATTTTCTGATTCCTGTTCTCGGTATTGATATCCAGTTGGCTTTGGCAGCAATTTTCAACGTGACCGCATTCAGGAAATGTGTAAGACTTTGCGGGTCTTAAATGCTGTTCGTGACCCTGAGATTGGCATCCCACTTAGTATTCAGCAGTATAAGGTTTTAAGCGCCTCTTATCCAATTGCATTTAATGGTATATTACATGCATTTTCTTGAAATTACACTGTATAATTTCTTGAATTCAGTCCCTTACAGCCCCTGTTCTGATTGCTCGTCTAATTAATGCTCAAAGACACCTTCTTGCACTGCGGATTTCCGAGTACTATGGAATGAATCAAGTAAGCCTCCAACTTTTGCGCCATGAATAGTGTAATTCTTCTCCTCTTTCGCAAATGATATCTTAGGAGTAAATTTTGGCTTGATATGGAATTAGATGATGTAGGAAATGAAGCTTACTAGTTAACTAATGATGGGGCTGAACATTTGTGGAAGCTGTCAGATGAAAATTTTATCTATATTTTTTTGGAGACAATCACTTGCATCAAATGACAAATCACTTTTGTCCCAAAATTTCTGGCTATCTCATTGCACTTCGATTGGTGGCAGGGTAAATTGACTTATGATTCACATTGCTGATCACAAAATTAAGTGAAGTGGTTTAATTTTTTAATGCATCTTGGTTCTACCTTCGACAGGCATCTACGGTTTACTGATTGCAGAAATAGCGGTTTACAAAAGTTTATCATTTTCTGTACACATCTAGGTAGTCCACTATTAAATTCCAATTGGGGGAGGTTGCTGCATGGCCATGGATGGATTGTTCGATGCTTTGATCTGTATGGCCTTTCTGTAGTATCTGTTGGTGGCATAGGCTAATGCACTAACCTATGAAGTTTTAAAGTACCTGTTAAACCTTTGACATGGATAGATCCATCTATATGAATGCTATTGATATTGCACAACTTTTGCAAGAAATTAGCCAAATGAGCCTCTGTCTAACATGAAATCTCATTTTCATTTACTGTATATTTAGGTTATATCTTATCTACTATTTTGAATTTTTCTTATTTGTTTCTTTGGTTTGCTGGAAAGTATAAGAGATCTCCACTAGGATTTGAACCCCAGTGGAAGAGTATGTTTTTAACATTCTATTCCGTTTTGCACAAGGCCACGGCAATGTATTATCAGGAATACGATAGTTTATATGTTTATGAAATTGTGGATGTTACAGTAACTATGGAGATTACCATGTCCTTTCTCAGTTCATATGCCTAAATAAGGACCGTTTCGTTCTTCAATTTCTGCTTAAAGATTGAGATTAATCAGTTATTCTGTGTTTCTTTGTCACGAATATAGACATTTGTTAACTACCAATAATGTTTGAACTGTGATACCATATTAATCTTTGACTGGTGCTCTCTATTGTTCCGTGATTTTAGTCGATATATTTCCGACTCTTCTACCCAGAAACATAGCTAATTGTCAACTTACATCACTATGTGAATTTGCCTTTCGCAGGAGGTCGTGATAATGCATTGGGCGTGTGCAAAGATAACAGCTTCATTGGCAATTCCTGATGCATCTCTTCTTGAAATCTTGCTTGATAAGGTTTGTACACATTTTGATAGCTGAATTAGACTTTTCTCAATTCTCTTTCCTTTTTCCTTTTTTTGTGTGGGTAAATTGGTATCTAAGACGACATTCTTCGAGTTGCAGCTGAGGTTATGCAAGGGTATATCTTATGCGGCAGTTGCTGCTCATGCAGATAAATCTGGCCGTCGGAAGTTGGCTGCTATGCTTGTTGAACATGAACCACGCTCCTCCAAGCAGGTGGGTAGATCATTTATGCCTGTGTTTTGGTCAGTAGATCCAACTAAGGCATTGTGGAGGGGAATATACACGCCCCTGTTAAAACAGTGTTTGGAAATGATTTTGTACATTTTATATCTAAAATCCATTTTGCTTCCTCTGAATAAAAGAACATAGTCTGCAAATCTTCTTGTATTATTAAAATGTTATGTAACCATTATTGTGATGAACTGCAAATAAATGTCCTTACCTGCCTTTGTGTTGTTATCTGACATGTTTGTGATGTGTGCATAGTCTTGCAATACTTACATTTTGTTTGTAGATATATTCTAGAAGTTTGTACATTATGATCATCGAACAAGCAGCTTTTAAGCTCTTGGAGTATGTGAACATTTTATGAAGTGAATTTGTACCCCTCCTGATAAAGTTATCGTAAAAATTGAATGTTATTCTTTCACTTAGATTCCCCTCCTGCTAAGCATTGGGGAGGAAGATGTGGCGCTGATGAAGGCTACTGAAAGTGGTGATACAGACCTTGTTTACCTTGTTCTGTTTCACATCTGGCAAAAGGTACTTATTTGGAGACCTTCATACTTCATGATACTTACAATTTTTAGCCTTTCTCAATATATTTTCCTGTTGATGCAGAGACCGGCTTTAGAGTTTTTTGCAACGATACAAGCCAAACTACTGGCACGAGACTTGTTTATAAATTATGCACGGTACATGCCATTATTTCAAATATTTCTATCCTGATATCGTTTTAAGTATGTTGTACTGTTTACATTAAAATCTATTCCAACTTTCCGTGTGCCCATGCTATTGGTGTGTAGTTGTGGCAGTTTGCATGCATACTATTTGTGGTTGTAGCTAGTTATTTGACTTTTGGATTTTCTTCCCACCGTCTTGCAATTATTCTGTTAGTATTCAATGTTATGTGATGCTCCATGCAATGTGACTGGCCTTTATATGCCTTCATGTAGTTTTCCATAATTTTCTTTTCGCTTGGTCCCATAACATCTTTCATTTCTCCTCTCAGATGCTATAAACATGAATTCTTGAAGGATTTCTTCCTATCAAATGGGCAACTTCAAGTAGGTTTGAATATTTCAGTCTGGTGAATTATGTCTCCTATTCCATTTTAAAGTTTTTTGTTGGCACCCTTGAAATGGACAGGGATGAGTTTGTTGAATTTTGTCTGCTTCTTTATTGATTAACACATGGGGACATTTTCTGATGTGGAAGTTGCTTAAGTATGTACTTTATAATATCCTACAAACATCACTTGGTGAAGAATGGGTACTTTCACATTATATCCAAATTATGCTCTGGCTAGGGCACACTATTTGATGCTTGGGGCCTTGTGCTGATGTAATAACTATGATCCAGACATTACTTAACCCAAAAAAAATGTGGATATAGTTGAATGGTAAAATTTATTCTCTCCTGTGTAACCTTCATTATCTAAAGCTCCTGGTTTGGAGCTTGTACATTTCAGAATATTTGATGTAGAATTCTTTCTAAGTTAATACATAATTGTACAATGCGTTCGTGGTTCAGCTTCAGTTATTGTGCACATACAAGGCTTCACTAGTTATTGTGTTGTAAATGAGAATTTTCAGTTCTATACATGGACAATTTTTCACGGAAGTGGTTGTAAGAATTTTTTAGAGTATAGTGGGTCAATTTCTTAACAGAAAGGTGCTTTAGATACAATATTCAACTCAATTGATTTCAATGAGAACTACTATGCAAACACCTTAGTATCGTATTTTAACAATAAATAAGGATCGAGTTATAAACCAAACCTCCAAACCAGAAAGGTGCTATCACTGGGTATTTGTTTATACTTGCCATGTGCTGGTTTCATTTTCAGGATTTAATTGAACAGCCTTAAATAACAACGGTGATTCTGTTTATTTAACTAAACTTGGGGGCAATATCTGACACCTCTCTTTTATTATTTTCTTTGTTTTTCTGGCTATGTTGTGGAATTTTCACAGGGGGTTGCTTTTCTTTTATGGAAAGAATCTTGGGAACTTGGGAAAAATCCCATGGCAAGTAAAGGATCTCCACTTCATGGTCCACGTATAAAGCTCATTGAAAAAGCCCAAAATCTTTTTGCAGAAACCAAGGAACATGCCTTTGAGTCAAAAGCTGCTGAAGAGAATGAAAAACTATTTAGGTAAGCGACTCCAACCATTTTTGTACCTCCTATCAACACATTATGATTAAACCAGTCATGCAACTATTATTGCAGTCCTCTGCTATTGAGAGTTGTCTTGCTTCATAGAGTATTTGAATGCATTTTTACAGTTTTGGATTAATGCAACTAAGATATAGAATAGTCATTATTTAGTGTCAAAGAGCAGGATATTGGATATTTCATGAATTAGGACCTTAACCTTTAGGTATTAGAAGTTGAATGTTATGTGATCTTCACATTTTGAAGCTGTAATTAGGCTTGGCTGGGGGTCGGGGGCCTGAGACCGACCTGAAGATAGGCCCAAACCAAGTCCGATTATTTTTTAAAAAATTTGAATTTTGAAAATGACGTTTCACTCAAGCTAAAGTTGTTTCCACTTGATATATTTGGGCTTTGGGCCGGGCAGCCTGAGTGCCATCTTGGCTCGAAACCCAAAAGTTTTAAAAAAACCTAGAGCCCGGCTTGAAGCCCAGTCAATTCTTCGGGCTGGGCCAGGGCGCAAATGCCATTGCTAGATGTAATCTCTTAAAAAGATATCAGGAGTGCTAACATATGTGGGAGACACTGATGAGTCAAATATATAAGAAATCATTCTTCATTTTCCCTCTCCTTGGAATTTAGGATTTTCTGTCTAGCTTGTTGGTTTCTTCTAAGGTTGCCACTTTGTTGGTTAATGTCTCAATGCTAATTGGATGTTATCTTGAGCAGAAATGTATTATTCCTTCATGATTTACTTGAATGAAAACATATGCACATTTTTAGGCTATGTACATTGTAACAGACCAACTGAGCATGGAGTCGATATTTGTATCCTTTTTTAGTTTATCAACTAATTGCTTATTGTACAATAGATGCCAGTGCAATCCTTTTCTCTTTTTTGTTTATTTTACAGGTTAAATTGATTTAGGACAAATAGAAGACAACTACAAGCTAATTGAAAGTAAACTCTTATCTTATGCCAAAAGTTTAAAGTTAGGTGACACAAAAGAATTACTAGCTTCAACTAGCAACTCCTGAAAATCACATTTAGGGTTTATAAAAAATAGTGTGGGAAAATGGAGTAATTCACAAATGGAGTAATTCTACATCGGAAGAGATATAAGGATGAAGTGAGTTATATACAAGAATAGGACTCATAATCCATTACTTTTAAGGTTTTGGGTTGAGATACGATGTTCTAGTTGTATATGGGCTTATTTAGATCCTGTCTAACTTCTCCCAAGACCCCTCAAAATCTACAACCCATTCATTTGACCCAAATCCATGGATCTCTATTCATTGGACTTCTCCATCCCAGCTTTGATGCCATATAGAAATGACAGAATTTGAAGGTGAAATTTCATTCATTTCTAACTAATAGACATGCATTAGCTTTATAAACACTAATGCTAGCACAATATAGGAAATAAATTTATACATATTTGCTAAGATCTCATGATTTATAGGATACTCTATCATAATTTTGTGGACATAATTAGTACCAAATTTTGTGGACATAATCCCCACAAAATTTGGAGATAATTATACAAATTACATTTTCCCACAAATAGGCACCATACCTATTCTTTAGGAATCCCTCTCAGAATCTAAGAATCACTCTTAAATGAGAAAGGTTCACACTTCTATAAATTTATAACTTGCAAATTTCCCCTCTCATTGATAATTGAAAGGATATCATACATGTCAGTGCCAAACTTTCACTCAATATCTGTCTCAACTAAAATCTTCATTATTGAGTGTCTCAACTCATTTATTTTCATAAATTGAGTGCCTAAATTTCATTGATTTAACTAAACAAGTGTCTCCTTATTAGACACTAACTTTACTATTAATGTTGAGGTGTATAAAAAACGTGCATGATATGCCATTTTTATCATGCTGTAAAACCACCCAGTGAAACCTTAAAACTTCTTAATTCCTAAAATTGATCAAACCTGGAAATTCCTATTGTTAAATCCCTAAAGCAGATAAATCCATGAATCTCTAAAAATAAAATTCTTCTTTTCTTTTCCTAGGGTTCTCTCATTAGCCACACTACACATGCATTAAATCTAAAAATTGATTAAAGAACTGCAGTGGGTGTGAAGTACTACTATAGAGGTGAAGAGAAGAGGGAGGTGGCAGTGAGTTCTGAGGGAAGGGAAAGAAGTGTAGAGAGCAAAAGAGATTTGGGGATTTATGGGATAGGGACTTAGTGATTAGGCGACATTATATGTCATTTTATTAACGATAAAAAGTCCAGGTCATCACTATGTCTCAAGACATGTTAGCAATAGTAGAACCATTATAGCCTTGTCTGAGTTCCTATGAAATTTAACTAAAGGAGGTACTGAACTGATGAAATATAGATAGATTGATCACTCAATGGATGATTTTAAAATTATTGGATCCAGTATAATAAAGTGACAAGTTGTTACAGTTTAGGCACTGAAACATTCATTCCTATGCATTGATTGTGTCCTTAATTTTAATCCTACTAAAAGTAAGGACTCCAACTTAAGATATTGGGTCCTATTATAATAATGATTCTCATAATTCTTTAATAGAACGATAACTTAAGATACTGGGTCCTATTATAATAATGATTCTCATAATTCTTTAATAGACTTTAATCCTAAATCAATAGGACAAACTAAAATAAAAATGTTTCAATTCTATTAATAACTAAGCTTAATTTTGTTCTGTATTTCCTCTTCGACTTGATGATAGTTGACCTAGATGATTTAAAGTTGTTATCCATGGTTTGTAACAAGGTAAATTTGTTTTTTTGCACTCCAACTTGCATGATTTCCTTGTCCTTCATTAACTTCAGCCCTGCTGTTAGAATCACCCGGGAATTAGTGGTTGAACCACCTTGAAAACAAGTATCAAGGCTGTCCAGTTCTCCTAGAATTTGCAAAATCAATTCATATTGCTTCTGGTTTTTGAACAATCGCCTATGAACCCTTCTGCTGTGTTGGCATTTCTGGAACCAAGCTCTGACAGCAAACTGGTGTAGGATGGATAGAGGACACCTTTCATGCTAATTGAAACTTGAATCAGAAGCACTATCTTATGCAAAAAAGAAAAGAACTAAGAAAAATATACTTGATTTGGATGGCATCACACCTAAGTTACATAAAGATATATTACTAGCTTCACAATAGCAACTTATAGAAATAAAGGCTTTATAAATGAATAGGCATCACACCTAATGTCTAGGAATTGTTCTTATTATCTAAAATCACTCTTATATGAGAAAGCCTCACTCTTCTGCTTATCCATAACCCAAAAAATTCCTCTCTCCTTTATTATTGAAAGATCTATATAGATTTTGTTCTCTTAATCTTAGACCTACTAAAATTTGTAGTTCTAACGTAAGATATCTAAATAGAAATTGAATCCAACTCCAATAAGGATTCTTATTATTCTTTAATAGACTTAATTTTAAATCAGTAAGGACAGTAAAATAAAAGTATTTTACTTCGTATTGATAACTAAACTTATGTTTATTCTACAACAGAATTGTGCTAATATGTGCTTCTAAAGTTAATCCTATGCAAGATGATATGTGCCTTTTATGCCCCTCAATCTGATTGCTTCATAGTTTTTTCTCAGCTGGGCTTTATTTTGTCATGCTCTCTGTACAACAAAGTTTCTCTTGATCTCTGCAACAAGCAGTTGCCGTATTGTGAGAGTGGCTATTAGTGCCTATGTTACTTTGTCCAATCTATTATCTGCCTGATCCTTTAATTGGTTTGCTATTTTATATGCTTGAACTTTTTTGTTTGATTTTCTATTGGGATCTTTTTCTTTGCAGAATACAGCACGAGTTAGAAGTCTCTACAAAGCAGGCAATTTTTGTAGATTCTAGCATCAGTGATACAATTCGTACATGTATTGCACTGGGAAATCATCGGGCTGCAATGAAAGTGAAGACAGAATTTAAGGTCTGTGGAAGTTCAGTTATTCCCCAACAATGGAAAATATATGTTGATATGAGATGCCAGCAGTTATTATGTGGTCATCATATATTTCACTGGGTGTGCACGTGTGTGTATCTATGTTCTTGGAAATATTTTGAAATTGAGCCCTTACAAGTTATTTGAATTGGTTCTATTGGAGTATCTATTACTGGTTAAGCTGAACATCATTATTAGTCAGTTAAAGTAGTTACCTATTATTTAGTTACAAGTTAGTTATTTTTAGATAGTTTTAACATTCGTAGTCAGTGTGGACCTTAATGAATGTTTATAATGTGCTACATAAAAATTACTGATATAGTGCAATTCTTCTCTAAAGGTCGATTGAGGAGCTTTCAAGATTTCTTGTTTCTATCTGTTGTTTTTGTTTTGTGCATTAAGTATATCATAGCAAGATTACCATGGAATAGGGAAAGTATCCTTGTGGTTTACTGAATTTCCCAAGTGAAAAAGGAGGAGAGAAGAAAAAAAAACAGAAGCTGGTACAAGCAGCAATAGTATGAAAGGGATGAACAAGAACAACAATGGGTATACGAGGTAAAGTACAAGCCAAATGGTAAGGTGGATAGATATAAGCTAGATTGACAAAGGGTGTTAGTACCTCTCCTATTGATCAGCCTATACTACCTAAGCAACCTAAGCCCATTAAAACTTATGTTTGTAGGAGCAAGTTGGGAAAAGGGGAATCTGCCATGTAGGCAAGTTGTTATGAGTTTGTTATAGTTAGTTATGGAGAGAATATGAGCTGAACAGGGGGAAGAGAGGGGCACGATTTTTGGAAATTGTGAAGTAATATTCAGGCCTGGATTTGACCAGGAGGGGAGCTTTCTCCAGTTGTCTCTCTTTTCACATATCAATAACACAATCTCTAAAGCATCACCTATCTTGATTACAAATAGTTCTCTTGATGCAAAGTTGATACTATCAGATTATTTCTTGCTTTTGTCCTACTGCAAGGCAATGGCTAATTTATCAGTTGGACATTCGCAATACTTTTTTGCAAGTGTATCTTGATGAGGAGTTATATATGCTTCCTCCAAATTAGTACAAAAGCTGTAGCTCAAGTTTTGATTGTTAAGCCACTCCCTGTATGGTTTAAGCTATCCTCCTGACGATGGAAGTTGGAGCTGGTGGCTTTCTTAGCAACTCTTGGATTTGTTCAGTGCATGAATTATTACTACTTGCTTACTTTGGCAGTTCAAAGGAGATTTTATTGCTTTGCTTATTTATGTAGACGAAGTTATCATGGAAAAGTCAACTCAGTTAAAAGAGCTCTGAATGAAAAGTTTACAATAAAAGGACTTGGGGATTTCTCATAGTTCATGTCTTGAAATTGCTAGGTCCACTACTGGAACCTTTATTAATCAGCACATGTTTGTGGTGGATATTATTAGCCACTGGATTGGAGAATGCCAAACTGAGTTTTGTTTACCGAAGGGTTTATGTTTATCACCAAAATAAAGTTACTTGATCAGAAAACCAGACAAGTGTCGGCAGTGGAAGATTATTATATGTCAATATCACAAGGTCAGACATTACCTATTTGGTTCAACACCTCAGTCAGTTTGTCACAACCAAGCTTTGACACTGGATTGCAGTTATGCATTTGTTGCAGAATATTAAGTTTTCCTTTTTGTGAATTTTCAGTTAGAAGCACAAAGTGATGTGGATTGGGGTACTTGTACTTTCACAAGAAAGTCATTAATGGTTTTTGTGTCTTCCTAAGAGATGTTTTGATATCATGGAAGACAAAAAAGCAATTAACTGTATTGAGGTATTCTGCTAAATCAGAGTACAGGAGTATTACATCATCAGTTTGTGAATTAATTTAGATTCTACTTATTAAAGGTTTTGTAGTTGTCGATTCCACTCCGTTGTGATATAGACCTGCTATGCATATAAATGCTATTCTTGTGTTCAGTAAACGGATGAAACATTTAGATAATGGTGATTGCCACGTAGTATGTATCTCAAGAAGGGATTTTTACGGCCACTTTGTGCCATCCTCTGTTCAATTTGCTGACTTTCTCACTAAATCTCTTGGAGGGTCTCAGCATCAGTCTATGAGCTCCAAGTTGGCTTGCTTCATTCCTGTGGAGGGGAGGGAGGTGGTCGGTATTGTTATCTAGAGGCTCGTTAAGTTGAAGTTCATTATTAGCCAGTTAAAATAGTTGCATATCAGTTCGTTAGAGATCATGTAGTTTAGTTTAGTTAGTTTTAACCTCGTGTAGTCATTTTGTATAAATGTGAGTCTTTAAGAACATTTGTGATATCTTACAGAAGAATAGTGAAATTGAGTTCTTAAGATTTTTTTATTCTATCTGTTGTTTTTGCTTGTGTGCTTGAATTTAAAAGTCCGTGTCAAAAATTTCTGATTCTTTAATTTTCATATTTGCATTTGGGTTGCAACTTGACTCAGGTTTCAGAGAAAAGATGGTATTGGCTTAAGGTTTTCGCGCTGGCAACAGCTGGAAGTTGGGACGCTTTGGAGAAATTCTCAAGGGAGAAGAGACCGCCGATTGGTAAATCTCTTGTTTATATAAATCCAAAAATGTGATGTGTGCGCTGATTACACACCAATGATTCTTTTCAATTGATTTCTACACTCTTACGTGCTTTAAGAAACATTACCAGATATCTGACCAGTCAAGTGAAGTGGTTGCCATGGATTATTTTTAGAGATAATTTAGGGAATAAAAGTAGCAATTTCAGAACTTGAGAGTTAAATTGTTAAATAATAGTATGTTTTCGTCACTAGAAGATTATATTTAGTTCTAATTTGCCGATTAAGAGAATTTGAAGACTTTCTTTGATTATATGGAATTTGATTGTTATACTTGGACAACTAGTTCTAAAATTTGTACAATACCCTGACAGGTCGAACATAACACTTGGGGTATTATTTGTTTTTTTCAATCTTCGATTAATTATTCCTATGTTTCAAATAGGCTTCAGGCCCTTTGTGGAAGCATGCATAGATACTGGTGAGAAAGGTGAAGCTCTAAAATACATTCCTAAACTCTCAGATCCGAGAGAAAGAGCCGAGGTAACAAACATGTGCCCCTTAAAAGGAAGAGCATTGCATGAGTTCATCTTCAGAAAAGCTGAATTTGCATTTGCTGATGTGCCATTTTTGACCTTTTTAATATGTAAAGGCTTATGCTCGGATTGGCATGGCCAAAGAAGCTGCAGATGCTGCTTCTCAGGCAAAAGATGGCGAGTTGCTTGGACGATTGAAATTAAGCTTTTCACAAAACACAGCCGCTTCTTCAATATTTGATACTCTCAGAGACCGATTGTCATTCCAGGGAATTCCATAACCAATGTTTTCACACTCTTTCCTTCCGAGTTTGATTGTATGAGAGTTTGTGAATATCACGAGTCACTGTAAAGTTGGATCCAGTTTCTTCCCGGGATTTCGATTGCATTAGTTGATTTCCAGTAAAAGTTTTCAATATATATATAGATATATATCATCAGGAGAAATTAATATTTTAATTCAAAACTTTAAGCAAATTATTAAAATTAATTTAAATTCTATTTTAACCCTTTATTATTTAAAATCTATCTATTATTAAATATAATACGACATTGATCACTATTTATGACTATTGTTTAATCGAATTGACATAATTTGTTATGTATACTATTTTTATTTCTTAAGACAGGTGAACATTTTTTTTTTTTGGTCTCCCATGAGGTGTTCACTGGGCCGAAGCCGGTGATTAATCCCCATTCGCGGTGCTGATACATCCCTTTAGGAGGCGGCCGTTGGCCCAAGAGTTTGCTGCATTCTCAAGGACAGGGATCGAACCCGGAATCTCTTAGTTAAGCGATGAGGGTATGCGTCACCCACACCAACCCATTGGGTTAAGACAGGTGAACTTATGATTACACTATTTTTTAAAAAAGATCTGGACGTCGTGAATTTAATAAAAAATATAAAAATAGTACCAAATCGTGCAACGACTTTATGACTCCCAATCTCAAACACAATTGTGTCAACTCTATAGATATTTGGGGCTGTGACTTCTTGTTTATGAACAAGTCAGATTTGACTTGGATATCTGTTTCCACTGATCATAATAAATTCCTGACTATCCCTCTTTTTTCTCTTTTCTGCTTCTTGATTGCTTTCACCTTTCAACTTTTGCAGACAGCACTTTATCCAAAACCAATAAAAATGCGGCGACTGATGGGTGCGTTTTCTTTGTTTCGGCCCAAAGCCTCTGTTCCCCTTTCCCGTTCAGATGCGAGGAGGACAGAATAGGGTCAGAGGAAGGGGTTAGAGGATCCCCTTAATTTCTGCTGCAAATGTTTCTTTGGTCTGATTTGGTTTGGCAGAAATCCCACTTTGACTTAGTAAAAATAAAGTAACATTTTAAGTATTAGAGTGCTAAGAAATTTAATTCATACTAATTTTCATAATTTACCTAAAATTATGAATTAAATTATTATTATTATTATTTTCAAACAAAATATATGTTGACCTATGTTCTTTCTAGTTTATAATTTACAGTTTCAAATTATGTTGTTGTCCACTTTCTCATCATTCATGCAACTTGGTGGTTCCCACTTTAAAACATTTAGACAAAATAAGAGATGTACTTACGAGGATTTATTAGCCTAAATCCCTAAAATCAGTAAACTCTGAAAATTGTCTCTAAAATATTTTACCTAAAAAAATTATTATTTTAAATATTTAATTTATAAAAAAATTTAAAATTTTGCCCCCACTAAAATTTTTTTTTGTCTCCAGTGAAATTTTGCCCCCACTCAAAAAATTTCTTGGATCCGTCCCTGATAATAATGGAAAGGATATGGTAGCAAAAATTGAGGCATTTAAAGAAAAAAAAAGAAAACACAACTAAAAGAACTTGAAGTGAAGCATGAAAGAAACATTTAAGAATTGGATGATGCAGCTTTAACAATAATAAAATCAAAGGCGATAGAAGTCAGATGAAGATGATAGGAGTGTATCGATGATAGGCAATAGAGTTCATAGAGCAGCGATCAATATCACATTCCTACTAATTCATGCAAAATCAAATGTCCAATTTTCAAAGGAGATGAGTTTTAAGGAGTTAGATGTTATGAGTATAAATAGTTCTTTAATTTAAATATAACACTAACAAAGACTAAATTAGGAATTATTTCATGCATCTTGAAGGAGAGGCATTGTCTTAGCACCATCTCTATATAAGAAGCAAGTTAATGATAAAAACATTCTTGCAGTAGGAATTTAAGATAGGGGGGCCCAAGAATTAATTTTTTTAAATTTTGGAGGGTCCAGTACACCACTAACCCTTAAATAACTCTATATTTATATATATATATATTTAAAATAATTTTTTAAAAAAAACTTGGAGGCCAGTGACCCCCCAAATTTATATGTAGCTACATCACTGGGTATGGTCAATAAGGGGGTCCTATGGATTTCTCTGTAAAAGTTTGTTAAGAGCTTGCCCATATATGGAGAGAAACACATTCGTAGTTAAACTACTAGGAAAACCTTGAGCACAATGCTTTATTAGCAGTAATAAATACTTTGCAGAAACCAAAGAAAGCTCTATGGAAAACGAGTTTTATCCTATCAGGTTCCTAAAACTAGCGAAATTGCATGAGTGCTCTTATGAATGGGCATTGATCGTTGGGTGATTCAAGGCTACTACCTAATCATATAACCTAGTGCTTTCGATTGTGTCATGCAATCTAAATATGCGACTCATAATGTGACCATGACAATGGCTAAATGGTGGTATAATTCAGGCATATCATTCAATATTGTCAGTGTTATTACTACCAACCTATGGTGGATGTAATTACCTCTTACGATCTAGAATATAAAGCTTCTTCAATTGATGATTACAAAGGTAAACTTACGAGCATCTTCGTTTATAAAATAAACAGTTATTTGGACGAAAAAGGAATAACTTGGACAACTTATGATCGTTCAATTATGTGTGAAGCTTGGACAAATAGAAGACATGATCCCATTATCAATTTTTTGGTTTATTCTACTAAGGAGACAATATTTTCTAAGTTTATTGATGCATCTGGCCTTGTTAGAAATGGTGATACTCTATTTTAGATATTTGATGAAGTTATGAGTAAAGTTGGGTCAAAAAACTTTGTTTAGTTCATTATTAACAATGACTCTTCTTTTTATTGGACTCCTTATGCTTCACATTATTTTGACTTGATATTGGAAAATATAGGAGATGCTAGATACTTTCCTATCATTGAAGAAACTATATAGCATATTATGGTTCCTCTGAACTTTTGTGAAACAACTACGACATCTAGGAGCATGATATCAGGCACATACCACAAGATTCAAACATAATTGATGGGATTTCTGGCACTCCCAATGATACCCCGTTTTCTCCTAGAAAATATGACGGCTCTCCAACTCCATCTGCTGTTAACACTCAAGTGGAAGATCCTTGTACAAAAGTAGCTATGAATGGACAAACCTTCCACACCATCGAGAGAAGATGATCAAAACGGGGCAAAAATAAAAGCACCACAAGTTCACCGTGTTAATGTCAATCCTAACATGGAATGTGCGTGGTTCTGACTTTAAGGGACTTTGTTTCAGACGAAAAACCTCTACTAATTGCTCTTCTTGAAACCAAAATAAAACTACATAACCTATGCAAGTTGCAACTTTTTGGTCCCCTATGGAGTGTACTTTCTAATCATCAACATCATGCTTTTGGTATAATCATCCTTTGTTAAAACAAGGATGAACTCAAAGTTGGAGTCTACTGAACAAGCCATACATCTCCACCTAATTTTTCTACAGGCAAATGTTGATATAAACATCTCCTTTATCTATGCGAGTAACTACTACCTTAAGAGAAGAAGTCTTTATAGAAATCTCCAAACCTTCAACAGCTTATTACTTTACTATGTTTGATCTGTGGTGATTTTAATTCCACCTCTTCCCCTCAGAAGCCCAAGGCCATTGTAATCTTAAAAACCATTAAGATGATTTCAAGGAATGTGCTCATGACATAAGCGTGATTGATATGAAATTCATTAAAAATACATTTTCTTGTTCCAACAAACAATCCTCATCTTGGCACATAAGAAAAAAAAGCTTGATTGTTCAATGGTGAATGATGCTTGGCTAACTGCCTTTCCAAATAGTTTTGCTAATTCCAAAGACCCTTTATTCTTGGACAATTCTCCAATTACAATCAAAATCTTGTTTCAGAAACTTTTTCCTCACTTTCCCTTTAGATAACAACTATCTTGTACATGATATTGGCTTTCCATATGCATCCAGGAAGGGTGTTGATTTTAGTTGTTCAAGTACTAAGCAATATCGTTGTGTCCAGAAGTTGAATTGTATCAAGCAGGAAATTAAACTTTTAAAATCTGTACAAGGCTTCACTATCTCTACTATCCAGTCCAGAAGATCATACCTAGAGGTTATTCAATCAATTCTTAAATTGCATCCTATTGATCTTATGGATAAGTAAAAGTTGGAACTTACCAATTATTTGCAAGCCGTGAGGAGTCACCATTCTTTGCTTTAACAGAGAGCAAAAATACACTAGCTTAAGGATGGTGACCAATGTACCAGTTTTTTCTTTAAATCCATCCTAGCAAGGCTCAATCTCAACAAAATCCACTCTTATCACATTTGTAATAGGTGCGCTACTATTGAATCCTCAGGAAATTCAAGATAAAGCTACAAGTTATTTTAATTCTCTTATTGGATCACATGGCTACTCGTTTGTTTCCCTTGATGAGCTCAGCTTACTGAATTTGCCGCAAGTTTCTTGTAATGATTGTGAGCTTCTCACCCAATCTGTTGATGACAGAAAAAAGAAAAGAGTAGTCTTTGGTATGGATGGTTCAAAGGCACCCAGACCTGATGGCTTTAATGGCCATTTCTTCCAAATATCATGGCATATCACAGGCCCTTTCTTGAAACTGACAGTTCAGGAATTCTTCACTAAAAGGATCCTCCTTAAGAAACTCAACAAAACCTTTCTATGCTTGATCCCTAAAGGTCTCAACCCTTCTATAATTGCAGACTCTCAACCTATCACATACGCCAACTTTCTCTATAATCTCATTTCTAAAATACACGTAACATGATAGAAGAGGGTTTTATCTCCCTTAATCAGTGAGAACCAAGGAGCTTTCATGCAGGATCGTTATATTGGGGATAATATACTTATTGTCCAAGAACTTCTTAAAGGATACTCTCGTTCCAATTATGCTCCCAACTGTACAATGAAAATTTATTTTCATAAAGCCTTCGATAACATTAGCTGAGATTTCATATAGATCATACTCCAAGCCTTCGGATTTCCAACTATGTTCATCAATTGGTTAAAGCAATGCATCATTTCCACTTCCTTAGTTGTGTTTATTAATGGAAGAGCTACCTAATTTTTAAAGCCAGCTAGGGGGTTTCAATAAGGGGATGCTCTAATCGCCCTATATTTTCATCCTATGCATGGAAATTCTCAGTTCCATCATAAAACATGAAATGCAGCTTAACCCAAATTTTAGATACCACTATAAACGTAAGAACATTGCTCTTCTTAACCTTCGGTTTGTTGATTCCATCAACACCCTCATGGAGGCACTAGATATCTTCAAGGGCTATTTTGAGTTGCATATCAATCTTAATAAGAGTCTATTTATAAAATGTATTCAGAGAAGACTCTCTCTATGGGTAAATAAAAAGCTATCCTACGCGGGCAAACTAAAAACTAATTCAATCTATGCTAAACTCCTTGGATATATACTGGAGCTCCCATGTTTTTCTTTCTTAAAGTATCATTAATACTATTAAAAGATTTTTTAAGAGTTTATTATGGTCCCATTCGGATGGCTCTAAAGGTGTAGCAAAGGTTCAATGAACTGACATATGCCTTGTAGGACCTCGGTCTCTCGGGCCTCGCATCTATAGGACCTTAGCCTCTTGGGTCTCGCGCCCACCCGCTTACAGATATTGTCCGCTTTGTGCCTCGGCCTCTAGGGCCTCGCGCCGGCACGGTTTTGTTTTTCCACAGGACTTCCCAAGAGGTCACCCATCCTGGTACTGCTCTGGCCCTAGCACGTTTAACTTCGGAGTTCTTATGGGATCCAATGCGTTAGGGCAGGGAAAACGCATCTGCAAGAGAGAGGTATCCACGTCCTTATAAGGCATGTTTCGTTCTCCTCCCCAACCGATGTGGGATCTCACAGTATTAGTGTTGACATTGAGTTGGAAAATGATGAATGAAAGGAGTACTTTCTATTTTATTTTTGGATGCATGGCAACAGTAGTTTATGGGCTGTTATATGGATGAATTAAGTTGGGATTTTAAGTATAATTGATGATGAATTCATGCTAGAGATAGGTGTTATTGAAGTGTTTTCAAATCTAGAAAAGTTAGGACTGCATGTATGATGGTATAAAGTGAACGGTAATGAAACAGATGAGCAGATGTTTGTGAGATTTAATGTAATCAATATGGAAGCTAGACTAGCGTGAAATGAAGTAGCTTTAAAGGACATGAATTATGGAAAAATTCAAGTGATATTAATATCTTTAAGTATGTGAAATTCGAGTAGAATTGAGGGAAGAAAAGAAAGACAGTGCACGATCGTGGCCTGTTGCACAAGTTTCTGTCATGATCGTAGCAAGGTCCCCGATGATCGTGGGCCTAATTCTAGAATGTTAATTTCAACTTTGTGTACATGTTGAGATAGCTGAGGAAAAGTCATTCTAAATTGGTATATTTGGACTTGATTAAGGCTTAGAATGATTAAGGCTTAAGATCAAGTTTTAATAAAAGAAGTGTAGTTTGATCTTTGAAAGAACTTAAAAAATCATTGAAAACATGTTTTCAAACACATTGGAAACCAATATTTAAATGTGATTGACCAATGTAGTGTTTTTGGAGATATTTGTCAACCAATGTTGAAGTATAGTCGATAAATATATCAAGAGTTTTAAAAAATTATGTAATAAGAGAGTTTATATGACATTGTTTGATGCATTAATTGATCAATATGACATATTAGTTGACTAATGTGCTATATTGGTCTCGCAATGTCATTGTTACTAGTCTTTACAATGACTAGTTTTTGTGTTTAACAATATTTTAGATCTAGTATAGGTATAAATACTTAAGAATATGGTTGTTGGACATCCTTATGACATTTTGGGGCATTCATGCATTGGTTATGAAGTGATTAAGAGCCCCTGAGCATTAAAGTGAGTAAACAAGGTTTATTTAATTTGTAAAACTTAAGTAGGGCTAGTTTTCTTATATTTGGGTATTACAAAGAGCATTGAGGTTCCTCTTTACCTTTTTAAAGAGGATTGCACACGAGTTCCTCTTCTTCTTTTTTTTTAATCAAAGATTATTATAAGAAGGTCCTCTTCTGCTCTTCACCTAATTGAAAGTGAAGATCAGTGAAATCCCAAGAAAAGATTCATTTGACAAACCACTATAAAATTGGTTTGTAATTTATCTTCTCTATACTCTCTATTTTATTCTTGGTTGATTGATTGAGTTTAATTAAATTATCATTGCACTTTATCATTCAATTTGAAATCCATTAAGGGTCTTTATTAAGTTGCAAAAAGATTTTTTAAATTCATGAACATCCAATTCACCTCTTCTTGGTTACCATTAAGGACCACTAATATATATTTGGTATAATAATGAAAAGGAAAATACTATAAAAAATTCATTAAGATTAAGCAATTACAAAATATTCCTTATTTTTAATATACGCCAGCTTCCTTTACTATTAATATGCAAACTCTCTTATTTTGGTCAATTTCAATAGAATAGCATGTTGCGATTTAATACATGCATGCTGAAGTTTGTGGAATGAAATCCTATAGACTTTCAGCTAACAATCTGCAGTCTGATGATGAATTGTTGAGCTCTGAAATTACTTGCCTTAGATAATCATCGTAGTACCAGAAATCTTTCTGCAGAAAGCATTGAAAAATTGTTTGACCTTTTCCAAGTAGTGAAGCAGCTCCAGTGCACCTATACGCGAGAAGGCATCGAGTAATTTGAGTATCTGATTTCTATACCATTTTGGGTAAGTATTCGTTGAATGATAAGCTAAATGCATACCAAGAACAATACGTAATTGGAGATAACTCCCACTGGTCATGAATTTATGGAACACAACCCTGATTGCGGAATCTGAAAGAAAATAATATGTAGCCTGATCAAACAGTGGCAAAATTTGCAATCAACGATTATGGTTATCAAATATGAAATTAGTTCTAGAGACTCCTTTTGTGATCCAAAATAACAGTCAAGTATAAGGAAAGCAAAGGACTAGAAACACACAGAATCCCTAGCTATTCCATAGCAGGAGTTACAAGACTTCCCCATACAATGTGCTTTTCTCTGTCACACATACCTTCCCTCCGTCGTATTAAATAAGATGGAATTTTGTCATTCCATACATAGAAGCTTAAACATGCTAGTGATCTATCATCAGAAGTTCCTCTCTTGAATTGTATTTTCACCCCCAATTTCTTGACCCTCAATTCAACCACACCAAGACTTGTATATAACAATAAATATATTATCTCTGCTAAAATCTTTCTCTCTTGTCAAATTTTGGAAAATTGCAGCTTTAAGAGAATGACAGAACAGTAAAATCATGAAATACAAAGTACCTTTTTTTCCCATGTAATTCGTTTCTATTTCCAGGAAAGTAAGTGGCATTTTATTTCTACTAAATCGTTCCATTTAATATAATATAACAAACCGATCATTTAATTGACAGAATGTGACGTTTGACACTTACCTGAATCAGCTTTCAACTTTGGAGACAGGCCATATACTGCATGCTTTACATAAACTAACAGTCTTACCCGCTGTGGGGCTCCCAACTTGGTAAGGACAGACCTTAGCAGCCCACTGCAATTGGATGAGAAAATTTCATAGGGGTTAACTGAGAAAGTTCTCCAATCAACATTTAACAATTTACAGAATCAAAGATTTCTTCCTCACTCTATTCGCAATATTGTAAGGAAGTCAGGTGGTAGAGATTCCATGAATGAAGATATATCCTCCAATTTCAAGGACTTCAACTCCTGCTTGAGACTTCTTTTCTCATTAGCAGACATCCCTCTGCCAAGAATTGACTTGCTGTACATGATATGATATCAATGGTATTAGATAAGTCCTTTTTAACACTATTGTGAACTTTCCATAAGACATGAATTCCTAGTTTCCACTACGTTTGATAGGAATGTATTCAGATTTACCATCATTGTCACACTACAATCTACAATCGAGAACTTTTCAAGTTATGCCATACTTTATAAGATGTGGTTCTCAGATGAACACCAGAATCCTCACTAAAACAGCTCAAGGATAAAGGATGCACAAGTGAGTTTTGTCAAGAGAAACACCATTTTATAGAGCATTTTGAAAGCTCACAAGCTAGACTTTAAGTGGTTCACATATAAGGAATAACTTCATCTTTAATTAAAAATTTCAAAACAATCGGTATCAAACTCTAAATCCCAAAATGTCTCTACGTCTTTCTCTGTGTTTCTTTTTCTGCTGTGATTTCTCCATTTTTCTCAGTGACTCTCTTTGGCAATAGTTGGCAACACTACCCCACACTCCTTCATTTGGCTTCTCTATCATTAACAGCCTCATGCCCGCCCTTCCTCTTGGATTTGCACCACCAACTCTATCGTTCCCTTGATAGGTAAGTGTATTAAATCAGTTGAATTAAGTGCTTTCTTGCTAGGAGTTGGTATTTGTGGGCTGGGGTTGAATCGAATTTTTGCTTTCAATGTAACTCTTGTTTAAGCAGAAGACCTTTACATATGGTGGTAACAAGGAACGTGAAGGAGGAAACAAACTAAGGATTAAATGAATAATTCATATTGCTTGGTGAAAAGGAAGATTCTGCATTCATTTAATACAAATCTCCCTAGGGTTGTTTAATTTATACAGAATGCAAAAAATAAATCCATGTAAAACGAGTGTAATCGTCCATAAAATTGACAAAGTACTTATGATTAACATGAGAAGTAACCGGTATTATACCCCATAATCACTATGTATCATATCAAAAGGTTGGACAACATTTGGTGTGTGACTGTCAAATGACAAAGTTTACTTTTCCCAAGTCTACCAAAATTGCAATAAAATTGAACAACATTAAGAGATGACGACTATTTATTCTCAAGAAAACTAGAGTTTAGCAAATTATAAAGTCCATTAGAATTGAGATGTCCAAGATGTTTAAGTCATACTTAATAATCAACAAAAGTATAATGACAAATGACAAAAGGCAGACATGAAGCTAAAGGAAGTTGGAGAGTCAGGCCCTCTTAATCATCTTCCTTGATTGTTACTCCTGCATTACACAAAAAGATCTACAAATTTCTATCTACAATTATAGTCAACCAATTGTCTAACAAAAACAAGATTAGTAGTTAGATCAGGAAAAATGAAGACTACAGTTAAAGAAGAAATATCTAAAGTAGCAGTGATGGGTAAATGATTTCTATTCAGCAATGTGAATCTTGAGATTTCCAAGATATTTGTTGTCATTGTTAAGGAAATGAACATTGTTTTTCATGTGATTGGAAGCCCTAGAATTGAAGTGGATCTTTGTTGATGCTACTCCTCACAAAACAAATCACTGAGACATGCATCTAAAGAGGGGATAGAACCTCGATTCATAAGAATGGACCTAGTGCCTTCAAATTCAGATCTTAGATTTAAAAGAAATCAATCCCTTCTAGTAGTTTCATGAACAAATCGAACAAAGGTAGGTCCTTTAGGAGGCAACATAGCATATGTAATATTTGTATATTTAGGCCAAAGATTCATGAAGCTAATGTAAAATTTAGAAATGGAGGCTTCCTTACTGGAGACTGACCAATTCATGTTGAAATTAAAATCGATAAGCAATGTTATGTTGACTGAAGAGCCACTTTAAATAAGACCACATCTCACTTGCAGTCTTGAAGAGTTAAAGATTCAAGATGATGCTAGACTTGATAGATCTCAAATCTAAGCCAAATCTAAGCCATGATTTGGGCATCCTTGACTTCCCACTTGATATATTCATCCCTATTTTTATTTTTATCAGGATCAGAACTATTTGCATCATCATGGCCCCATTAATTCTTATATTTGACAGATATATTGAAATGGAATGCTCATGCTGAGTTTTTCACATTAAAGCAAACTAAGAAACTTTCATACTTATTCCCATTAAAGCAAACTAAGAAACTTTCATACTTATTCTAAGACATGATGCCAAGATACTAGAGTTAAGATATAAAAAATGGTCATCAATAAGGAGTTAAATATGCAAAAACTGAAAGCTGGACTAGTTTTGAGATAAAATAAAGGTGGAACTAGAGCTGAGATGGAGAAAAGGCTGGACAAGGATGAGATTGGACAAAAGGCTGGACAAGAATGAGATTAGACAAAATGTTCTGCTACTATGACAACTTGGAAAACTTTTGGCAAGAAATTTTAACATAGTGCAATGCGATTTCAGCCCTTAAAAAAAGTTAAATGACCATATACATATCTATCTATAGCTAATAGATCCTACTTAAGGAATGGTTTTCAAATCCATAACTGTACAAAACACAACACACATAACCAGTCTTTGATAACGTATAGATTAAGTCTTTGACAAGGCTGCATAAAATCAACCTTTGATAAAGGTGTATTGATGTAAAACCAAAAATATGATTAATTCCTTTGTCATAATTGACAACTAATACTGTTGACATTAAAACTAGTAGATTTCGTACAGAGTCCATATATTCATGCATTAGTAGAAGCTCTGTGTTATGGTTAAAAATGTCCCACATCGGTAATAAAAGGAGTTAATGTGGAGTTTATAGGCTTATGAGCTCTCCCACCCTTCAAGTTAACTTTTGGGGTTGGTTCTCTCATAAGTCCTATAACAACTGTCGAGCATATTTGTATAAAAATCCAAAGAAACTTTCAAGAAAAGCAAGCGGTAGATAAGGATGAACTATTCAAAAAGATAATAATGAACAAATGATAACGATTTGCGTGAGCTAATGTGCTTCCCACCAAATGCTGAGCTAAGAAACACCAAAGTTCCACTGAGCTTTATCGGTCACGAGAAAAGCAAGAAAAGGTCTTTCGTGCATATAAGGGCTCTTACATTGCATGACATGCATGCTGAGTAGCAATGGGAAAAGGGTTTAAGTTTTGATTCTTTATGATTCGATTTGAAGTTAAGGATTTAGTTAGTTTCAAACATCTGAAAAATATATATATATTTTAGGCTGTGTTCAAGAGTTTTGAATTTAGTTTGAGTCCAAATTTTTCTAAATTTTGGATCGAGTTAAACAGAGCTAAAATCATGACCTTTTTAACATATAAAATAACGTCTTGTATTTTGATAAATAATTACTTTCGGGCATGTGAATTTCAATTAATTCGTGCTCAAATAGAATGTTTCTAGTTTGATTGAACTTCAAGCTGGATATAAAAAAGACCGAAATTTAACTGATTTACTATCATCTCTATATATTTGAGTTCAACCCGACCCGTTAACAAGATTGCCCAAAATTAAAGTGTCAAATAAGAGTTACTAAATTTTCAAGTACTATTTAAGAATGAAAAGGATATATCCATTGAGTGAACAACTATACAAAAAGTTAAAACAAAGAAAGTTGACATAAATCAATTATATCCTTTAAAGAGGGAAGAGTTTCTTTTGGTGATAAAATGGAATATTTTCTTGTTTATTATAGTTGACATTATAATATAGTAAAAATTTTAACTCACAACAAAAAGTTAAACTTATTTGATAAATCATTACATTTAAATTTGTCTATTTAATTTAGAGATAACAATAAAACGAACTAAACCCTTACAAATAAAGTCGGTTACTTATACCTGCTCGAGCTTGATTCACTAATTTCATATCAACCCAATATATCAAACCTAATCTAGTTTATATCATTTTCTTAAAAAAAAAGAATAATATAAGATCCATACGTAGAGATGATAATGGACTGAGCGAGACTTAAGCTCACCTAAGTTCGAGCCCTACACAAAAAGTGTGTTCGAATCTAGGCCCAACCTTAAGCTTGATTGGAACATAGAGTTTAGGGCTTGAGCCCGATTGAACTTGGGTAACTTTCAGCCCTATCTAGCCCGATTGAGGTTGGGCAACCATAAGCCTTATCTAGCCTAATTAATTATATAATTTATTTTAAAAAAATTGAAAATGACATTATTTACTTAAAACAATATTTTTTATTTGAAAAAAAAAATCAAACTTTGGGTTGAGCAACCCAAGCTTGAGCTTAACCCAAAGCTCAAAATTTTGGACAAACTAACCTGAAACCTTATCTAACTCAAACTAAATCCGTTAACTTTAATTAAGATCGGATCAAGCCAAACTAATTTTGTCAAACATATCATATGTAAATTATTTACTCACATGTCCGACAGAAAATTTGATGCCTAAAAGTAAGTTTTGAACTAACAGCATAATTTTCCGAAATCGATATTATCAATCGACAAAAGGTGTAGTCCTCGCGGTTTGCGTTCCACGTGAAACTACAGCAAATTACTATGAATATTAATCGAGGAATCCGAATCTATAATTTAATCAAGCAATAATGTAACTAATCAATTTACTACAGCTACTAATAATAATAATAATAAATCAAAATTAAAATTAAGTAAGAATTTTCAGTTTTTTATTTGTCATGTTTTAAAAACCGAATCGAAAATTAAACGGATAAAACAAGAGATAAGGTTAAATTACACCGTTATAAAATCGGTTGAAAATTAAAAGAATTTAAAAATGAGTAAATTACTTAACAAAAAATCAAAATTTAATACAATTAAATGAAACTAATCTATTTATAAAAATTAATTAGTTTGCAAAAACTGACTGATTTTTAACAACAAAGATTATTAAACTAAATCGAACAGAAAAGTTAAAAACTGAACCGAAAAATTGGTCAATTCAAGGTTTTTACTGTAAAACTGAACAAACTCGTTCGGTTTTTAAAACATTGGTTTTTTTAATCAAATTTGTTATTTGTGATGATTTATTAAATAATTTATTCAAATTATATGATTGACAAATTATTATGTATATCCAACAAATTATTTAACATACAATTAAAAGATAAATGACTACAAATTTTATGAAAATAAAAAACAATTAACCTAAAACATTGTCAATGTAAATTAGGGATGAGAATTGAGCTCAAACTATGGTGTTTTCAATTGGGTATGAGAGTAGAAAGTCCAGGCCCGACCCAATTAAAGAATGACTTCGTTTTATACTTTTAATTTTAAAAAATTATTTGAAAAAATTGACTGAGCTGTCGAAGTAAGGAACCATGGCATATATGCTTGGAATAGATTCTATTTGGAGAGAGTTGAAAAAGTACCATCTCGTTGAAAGGTTCTATGCATCTGCCCCGATATAACAGTAAAAGTAAAACGTGTAGGCGGATCCACTCATCAAGTTCTTTAAGATTCACACAAGAAAAAGCACTTGCTATTCGTTAGTTATTAGGGGCATCCCGAAAATGTCTGGGGCAAAACGGTCTATTGCCTTCTTTAATGTAAATCGCATTTTTTAAAGATCATTCACTATAAAAAAAATAATAACATGCAAAATATGTTTAAAATGCATAATATATTAGAAATTTATAACTAAATTGTCCCACATCTTAAATAGAAACAATATGAGTAATTTATATATAAAAAGGATGCATAATTCAAATATTTTTAAGATTTTAAATAAAAATAATGTATTTATTTATAATATTTAAATTTGGTAATAATTTCTTTTGCCACCCCTCGCAATGCAACAAAATAAAATTGATAATATAAATTTGAAATGCAAGGAAAATAAGCAAGCTTTGGGTTGAAATTAAAATCTTCTCATCCATCTAAGTTTTTCATATTAAATTTCTACATATTTCAATATCCTAAGGTAAATAAGAACATTTGTTATCTTTATACATCATAATACGACTAATGGTAGCAAATTTGACCCAATTCGATTTAGAGTCAACAAATTAAATTCAAATTAATCAAATTTTAGATTAAAGTTAAATATAAAGCATTGATTTGAATGATTTAAAAATTTTCTTTATATAATATTAATTTAATTTAATTTTTTAAAATAATTACATACAAGCTTCAAATCAGGTATAAATTGTTTCTCATAAATTAAGTTGGTCAAATTAAGCCAATCTCGGCTTATAAAATTTTGCACTTAATAATAAATTATAAAATTTACAATCATTGTTCTTGAATACTTCTTCTAATATGCATCAAATAATTCAATAAATATATATAATTTAACGAATTAATAATTTAAGGTTAAATAATAATTATGCCTCGTTTATCATCGTAACTCAAATCTTTTAATTTTTAAATAAAACTCTTTAAGGAACAAATAAGTAAATATAGCAACTTTAGGTAAGCTTACTTCAACTTAACTGGAAGGTAATAAGTAAAATTTATGTTAAGTTAATTCTTACTGACCGATTTAACCTAATTTAAAGTTAACGAATCATATTTGTCATCCCTAAAAACAAGAACCGACCCTTAAGGGGTGTGGCTCGATGGTTGAGAGCGAGACTTGATTTCGGTTAGGTCTCAGGTTCGATTCCCTGCTAGCCCCTCT
>JANZLH020000119.1:2768121-2781728 GCA_026770325.2 Erythroxylum fimbriatum | reverse complement strand
ATTTGATATGCGGGATCTGCAAAGTAACTCAGCGTAGTACCAGAATCCACAATTGTACCACCAGCACCTTCTGAAGACAATTGCCAAGTTTCTTCTGGTATATTCAGCACCTCTCCGCCAACCATGATAGATTTTATCTGAACATAATAAAACGTATCAACCATGTTTCCTGTTCCAGCCACCAATGAAGTAAAGTTCAGAAGTGGGTGGCTTAAGAGGTCCTTGTCCTCCCCAAATATCAACTTGCTGCTAACGTTGGTGTCACTATTTCTATCAACAAGGCAATAAGAAAATGAGTGACCATATAGAGACTGAAGCTGAGAAGCAAAGGAAAGAGGCCCTCTCCCAAGTCCTAACAATCCTGCAGCCCCATGAAACAGCCCTCTATTCCAATGACCACAGCCAAACATCAAATTTTCCACCCGCTTAAATTCTGATTTCCCGGCAACTGATGTGAGATTAACTGTAAACGTTTCAAGAGCAAAATCACCTGTTGTATTGGAGCTGTCACCATACCAGTAGTAATAAGGACATGTCTGGTTCTCCGACTTGCAAGGCTGAGGAGGATCAGGAGATGAAACCAAATGGCAACGAGGATCATGACAACTTATGTTCCTAAAAGAGCTAGAGTCCTTAGGATCATAATAAGGTCCATTTTGCTCGAAACAATCGTAGCAAGGAACACACTGAATCCAATTAAGGTCACTTCCAGTATCAAGAATCAAAGAGAAGTGCTTAGGAGGGGTACCAATGAAGACATCCATAAAGTACTCTCCAGAGCCAAGAGTAACCCCTGATTCCAGAGTGGCCATGAGCTGGCCGGAAATCCCGCTTGCATAAGACTCCGGTGATGCTGCCGGCGGAATTACAGACTTCAACTCCTTCACATCCTTCACTTTCTGTATATTTAACCTGGAAATTACATTTTGGTTCTTCTTCTCTATTCTCCTCTGCTGCAGAGTCTGAATTCTGACCGAATCCCGCGTTGTAGACTTGACAAAAGATTCTTTGCCCTCGGATTCTTCATTCATGGGCCTACGTTTTAAGTGGAGCTTCACCGTTTGTTTAGGATCATGTCCTTCTTTGTCTTCGTCGTCATCAGAATCACAGTCTTCTTCTGCTGCGTCTTCCGTTGCTATTGTTTGTGATTTCTGGTCTGCTTCCTTTGAAGTCGAGAGACCACAATTAGTGTTCATTGAAGATGAAGAAACTGCATTGAAGCTCATGTGGACAGGCAATTCAATACCGGAAAGAGATGAGATATTGGTGTTCAGATTCTTTCTGCTGTCATGGATCCCAACAATAGTTTCAAAAGCTCCAGCAAACACAAAGATGAGGAAAAGTAAAAGAGAGAACTTGGGCACCATAGCAATAAGTATTTCTTGTTTGGTCAGCGAGAAAATCCCACATCAAAATAAAACACGAAAGCAAACCCGAGAAAACCCAGACGATCAAATTTTTTAACTCAGTTTCAGAGCTTTCCAGGAACTTAAAAAACAAAACCAGATACCCAGAAACCAAAAGAAAAAAATTTTACAAAAATAAATGAAGCTTGGAGAAGAGGAAATGATTTACAGGAGGACAATGAATGAAGATGAAAGCATGTTTAATGTTGATGTTGGTATGTATTTAAGAATAACGTAAGGGAAAAGAAGAAAGAGAAACGAATGGTAAAGGTGTAGTCTTTGGGAGTTCTTCAAGTCCAATCTCGGATTCAAGATTTAGACTTTGAAGACTTAGAGTTGGTGCAAAACGCGGTTTCAGTCTAATAAATGCACAGCAAGGAAAGAAGAAGAAGAAAATTTAATAATAGGAATTCCAACTCCTTTTTTTGTAATAGATGATAGATGCTAAGTTGGTGGATGATTTTTACCTAGTCCAAGTCTTCTTGGTGGGTTTCTTCCTCCCTAGTTCTTGCTTCATTTTAATAACTACTGTTCATTTGGAGTTCCATTCCCACAAGCCTTCACCTACATTTGAAAAAGAAAAGGGTACACCTTTTCTGGTCTTTAGCTGCGAGCTTTGACCTTGTTTATAAGTCTAGCTTTTTGAAAGGGAAGGGAAATCTGTTATCTCTATATCTTTGACTAGGAAAAGGAGAGATAGAAAGCGAGTAATCTTATTCAAAGAGGCAGCTCCCACGCTATGAGCCATAGCTAAAGGAGCGATGGACTCTTAGACCCCAACATCTTTCATCTTTATGTGATTTATTAAATTGAGCAAGGAATTGGACTATTATTTGTCGACACATTTATCAAAAAAATAATAGATGCACCGATTAGCTTGCTAATTATACGGGTCACTTTAATGTCAGAGTCATTTATTTTGTCACATCTCCTGTCGGGTGCCACGTGATCATTTTAGAGGATTTATCGGAACCTGTCTTTCCCAACTTGCTGTGTAATTTTAGTTCTTCTCCTTTTATTTAAAAAAAAAGAGCAAGCTCCTGCTTTTTTTGCATGTATACAATAGCTGTAGGGTAGGTTCCACTTTAAAACGCATGAATTTACGAAGATTTAGTTTGTAGTGAATTTTAATAAAAGTGACGCGTATTCTTATTTCCTTTGATACTATTCAAATATAAGTTTTTATATACATATGAGCATCTTAAATAAAATTGTGTAATTGTTATTTCCGGGAATGGGATGGCGCAAGCCCATTGACCATTTCGCTGCAAACTAAGACTAAGACCAAATTGATCGACAATTACATATATAATTAGACACAAAATTTTGTCTTTGTTTCCACAAATAGGAAATGGTAGTTTATGCTCTGCAGCTAGTCGATTGGCTGTAATTTAGTGACAGAATAATTTAAAAATATCTTTCGTCTTGTACATGTTTAGATATATATGATAAAGTTTATAGAATAATTATATATTGCAAGGGAAATTATACTGAGATTATACTTATGATATTTATATTGCATTGATGTATTATCCATAAATTATTCCTAGTCGTGTTTTATTAAAACTGGACATTAATAGAATATAAAAAAATTAGCATACGTTATATTTTTCCTTACGAATAAAGTATTTGATCTCACAGGTTAAAGTATGGAGATACTTAAACAAACGTGCGGGTGCTTGTTAGAGAACAAGCTCACAAAACTGACCCAATATGAGAAATCCATTTGGAATATTACTTGTATGTCTGTAGAAATTCTCATTGTGATAATTGTATAATGATCATTTGACTTGAGATCTCCAAAGTTATCTTGTATAAGGATTACTATGTTTTGATACTATTTATGACTTATTATAATCATGGATAGCTCATTCGATAGTATTTAGGGAGAATGTTCTCGATTAGTATTGATTCGAGAAATCTTTAGCTAAGGACGTTTTGTAAATAGTTTACAAATGTCATTAATTGAACTAATAGCTAATGTCAAATAACTACTATGGTTAGACTCAAATTATAGTAGATATTAATTTCATACTCTATGTCTAATTGGAATATTGTATAATGAAATGATTAAATTTTATAGAAAAAATAATGCATAGAAAGGTTAGTCAAAACTACTTTGACATTTCTAATTATTTGGGTGGTCCTAATATGTTGCTATACGCCAATCTTAGTCTATAGATATAAATTGTTTAATTAGAGAATTAAACATAAATTAAATGAGTTTAATTTATCTAATATAAATATGATTTAAAATTATAATTTGTATCCATTGCCAATATATTTAGGAATCTAATGGGTCTCACATAAATAACGGATTGAAGAGAGAAAATATATTTTAATCAAGTTAGACTTGATTGTAAAGTTTGAGAAACTTTATAATTAAATATGAGAAATTTAATAAATAAGGATCAATATGAGATATTAGATCTTATTAAGACATAATTAGTATTTATTAGAATTATTTATAATTATAATTAAGTTTAATTAACATTAGAATTTAATTTCAATTAAATTATTAAAATTTTCAAAACTTATTATAAATAAGCTTAAGCCCTAATGAAGCTAGCACTTCTTGCTTAACCCTCTTTGTAAGAGTTTCATAGTTCCCTCAATCTATATGTAGATACTATTAAAAGTCAAACATTTGTGCAACTATAGTGGTTGAGATGAGTAGGTTTTAGAAACGGTTCAAAGGAAATGACAAGTAAATGATCAAACTTCGGAATAAGGTATAAATTAGGATTTACACTTTATTATGATTTATTTTTTAATCATTTTATAGAATTAAAATGATTTTGGTTTTTAGCAAATCAAAATGCGAAAAGAATTTGTAATTACTCTACTAAGGTTGGGATCGGATCCTGCCTTAATTTCCCAACAGAAAATATGCTACAAAGTTAAATTAAATTGATCAATCTTTTAGTTTTAACTTTGTGAGAATTTCGCTTATGTGCAAAATGTATTTTATTTATCATCATCATCGAGAGTTATGTTATTATGTGAGCTTTAACTTATTTATTGGAAACTCGCTAGAGTTTTAATGTCTTGAATGATTAATATAAGTTAAGAGTTTCAGTCTTTCTCTTTCTAAACTTGATAAAAATTTCGAGTGAAAAGAAAAAGTTATTGTAAAATTGTAATAAAGTTTTAAGATGGTTCTCTTCTTTTTTTTTTTTTTTCCCTTTCTTCTCCTATATCATGACCCCTTATTTACATAGGCCTGAAAGTATTCATGTCATTAATTTAGATGCCAAATATCATTGTGTGATTGGAAATTAAATTGTTTTAATTATTGTTCGGTTAGTTTTCAGAGTTGATCATGAGTTCTCTTCTTAATTTACAAAGTTGATCATGAGTTATGGTAAAAAATATAAATAATTTTGACCTAAAATATCAAATATCTTGAACTATAAGCAAAATATGAAATATGTTACAACTTTTATTTTGTAACACCATATATCATGACTTATAGAAAATGTATACATATATATATTTTAGTGACTAATGAAACTTATTTGTGTTGATATGTTTATCTCTCTAAGAAATTTAGGAATTGTAATTTTAACCTAAAAATTTGTACAAGTGTTAAGAATAATATAATGAATTGTTAATAAAAATATATGAAAATAAGATTATTTGTTTATCCTATTGTAAAGTTTAAAAATATTGAAAATTAGGTCCAAATATTGGTAAATTTTGTAAACGCCTAAACAATATTGCCAATACTACAATCACATGCATCAATATAATGCATATTTTTGATAATTCATAATATGCAATATTATAAAATAAAGGTTAAGATATATTTAATAACTTGTTAAAAGGTCATATGATATTATATGCCTAATTTAAATATGACGTATGAAAGACATAATTTATGGGCTTTCCAATTCATTCGAGAAACATATGAAATTAAAGAGGTTTAATTAGGGCATATTTTCCTGATTTATAAAAGTTCTAAACAATTTGATGATAGGATATTTATTTATGCAATACCTCTTGGAAGTGACCAAAGTTCTTCCTTTTTCCAAATCATCATCTTATAATTGAGGCTTAAATCCCTTTTTATATTGATGTATTTGACAACTAATTCATTTTTTGTTTATTTTTTAATTCAATCATACTAACAATACTCCTAGAATTTAAGTCGTTAAAAATTTATGGCTCAAGTTGTTCCAAGTTATCAATGAAGCTTACTTCGAGGTCCATGAACCACCAAAAGCATTTCCTTAAGTAAAAGAATGAATTGCTTAACCATAAAATCATCATTCGTTCCAACATTATTACATGCATGTTACGATAAAGTGGGTGATATGTTGCCTTAAGTTCCCTTTATCATCAAAATTTTGAAACTTTGGCATTTGTAACTTGAAAACATCTTCAAATTGTCAATGCCAACAGTATGGCTTAGCATGCATGTAAGTTGTAAATCAGAACATTTAGTTTGGTCTTTGACCACCTTTTTGAGGAGCTCTCAAATTTGTGATGCAGAAACAACTTTTTTTATTACAGTATCTTCGATGGTTCTATATAATGATTTTGGCTATACCAATCTCTACAAAGTGTTTATGGAACTTTTTACTATTAGATGCTAGCTTGAAGACCATCAGTCCCATTTGCCTCCATTTTGTTATAGCATGTTCATTATATAATCCATTTAATTTTCTTTCTCCTTAACTATATTTAAAAAGTCTTCCAAGATTTTTGTTAGATTCACAATTTACCCCTTTAGGGATGTATTCCTAAACATCATAAATACTATAGTACCAAAGGAATCAACTTACGGGAGTGTTGGGCCTTCTTAAGGAGATATAAGCATAATGATCCATTCAATGGAGTTACTTTGAAATGATAGAGTTTAGCCTGCACTTACTAAAGCATTAGAGACGTTGAAGCTTACGAGTCACAATAAAGTTGAAGGATTATGTAAGGCCCTAACATATACCCTAGAAATATTATAACATGTTTAGGGCATATTAAGAAGTGAACATAAGGAATTATGTGCATCTAAGTGTAGTAAGGGACATAATGGTACTTAATGTAAAAGACATGGGTAAATTGGTAATTGTTCATTTCGACATGGGCATACATACTTAGACATGAAATATAGACAAGAATGAAATTAATTGATGAGATTATATGCCAATGTGGGAATTAAAAGAAGAAGAAGGACCAAATATACAATTTTCCTAAAATCAACACATGGACCAGTAGGATTAAAGCATGTGTGTCCAATAGGATTGAAACATTTGTGTCATGAAATGGAAATGTAAGAGAGGAGAGAGGGACATGGATTTAGGGTTTTGAATGCCAAATCCTTTTCTCATTTTCTCTCCATTTCATCTTCTTCATCACACCATTTTGTATGTAAGGAATCAAGCTAATCGTAGGTGGAAATTAAGGTAAAAGTTAGTGGCTTTTCTCTTCATCTTTATCTTTTCTTGCTTTTTCTCATGAAGCTGGAATTATAAGGTTGGAATTGGGATTGGGATATGCATTTGTAGTGTTTTTAGTTGGTGAATCAGGTAAAGCTAAAGGAGAAGAGAAGGAAAAGTATTAGAAGAGCTAATTGACCGATTTTAAGGTTTGGGATTACACTTAGTTTAATTTATGTTTTTGTATGTTTGAATAGATACAGAGATTAATTTGGATATGGAATGGTTGTTGGAATAGTATCTTGGTGTTAATTTGGTGTTACTTTTCATGTAATTGGTTGAATATGACAAGAGAGTAACGTGTAGTGAAATTCTATCTTAGGTTTGTTTAAACTAATCTCATTGTTTTGGACATAATAAGGCCTACAGACCTCTAAATTGGGTTATTTTAATTTTAGATTAAACTTAAGACATAGAAATAAAAATATCTAAAGAAGACCCTAACCTAAGTCTAGCTAAATGACATTGGAGTTTGAGATTGAAAATGGTGACCAGATGCTACCCCTGTGTTAGAGTAGCTTGTGATGTTTGGTGCATTTTCCATGATTTATCTAAATGGCCAGATTTTTTATGTTATGGAAACTAGAGACATATGGGAACAAATGTCTAGAGATTTAAAAACCTAATTTGAACATTTGCTATGTGAAAGTTACAGAAAAAGTGGAGGTATGAATTCTAAGCAGGGGAAATGATGGGAAGGAAATTGTACTATTTTGAGTTTGTTTTCATTTCTAATTTTTACCGAATCATATCCGAACCTTTTCAAATGTTTATGAAACTTTGTAAACACTTAGAAATAAATGAAATGTGACTTACCATATGTGAAGTGAGTGATTAAACGTTGAAATTTAAGATTGATCATAATGTATGCGAAAGAAAATTTACATATATATATATATATATGATTTATATGCATATTTATTGCTTATATGTGTATAATATAATTATACAAGTGTGATTTTGATATCCTTTTAATGATGATAAGTTATGACTTGCATGTATGAAAACAAATACAGATTTTATGATTTCAAATGAATATCATATGATTTGTCAATATATGAATTATGAAATTAACAAATGGTTAAAGAAAAATGTTATAGTACCTACTTTATTGTCTTGGTGGTAAATAGATAGGCATGCCTATATGGTTACAATACAACTACTACAGTTTGACACTAATGGTGCCTTTATTTCGAGACTATAATGTCTCTACAGTTCGATACCTTCTGGTATCTATAGTTTGATACTTTTACGTATCTACAGTTTGATATTTTCGGATATCCATAGCTCTCGTTATCCACACCTATAGGAATGTGCAGGCCTAATACATAAAGTAAATTAAACAGTTATAAATAAGAAATACAACATGATAACTAGTATTGATGAACATTTGTATTGATTGTATTGATGAGCAGTTGTATTGATAATTTGTATTAATGATCGTTGAATATCAATATTTGACTTATAAATATAAATTTACGATATATAAATAATACATTGAAGTATATTTGCATTATGAAATTTTGTGATATTTATGAATGTATGTGCTTGGCAAATGACTGCTGTGAGTGGTCATCCAAATTAAGTATTTCCCCACTAAGCTTTCAAGCTTAACACAGGTGTTAGTCAAGTAATAAGATTGAGGTACAGGGATCATCTCCAGGGACCAAGGCCAACCGTTAGTAATAAGTATACTTTTGGATTGTATCTTTTTGGTTAAAAATGATTGTATATGTAACAGTTTGTAATTAAAAATTTAAGTTATATGTAATATTTATTTTAGATTATCATGTAAATGCAAGGTTGTAATATTACTCTTAAATGATAAAAGTAATATGAAATATGAAATTTTGTAATATATATATGCACAACATTGAATAGACAAATGTGTGATGACAGTCCCTATAAATGAATAGAAATGTATGTCATGATTGTTTGTAAAAGAATTTGGTTGTCATGCATGTGAGTGGTTGTAGGTTCCGTATAGGGGGTGTTACAGATTAGTTGTAGTCCATATTATCGAAGGAGTCAACATAGATTTAACTACATATAAATCTCTAAAAATGTTTTAAAAAATTAAATTAAATAACAAGTTACAATTTACTAGTAGCACTTGCTCTGTATAAATTTTTTAATTCAATCTTTCACTCTAAATTTATTCAAATGCCATTTGATTTTATGCTTCATATGTGTATTTAGTTGTCATCACTATAAGAGTAACTTGACTTATTCACACATGAACTTTATTTTGTTTGCTTTGACATCAGTAAAGTTTTGATTTTTCTTGAATGGTCAGTATGTATAAGCTGGTTAGAATAATTTCAGTACTTAGCTGACGAATGGGTTTTTTCAACTCCCTTGTAACATCTCACATTCTTTTTTCTCCCATAATTTGTAAAAGCAAGAACCAAGTAATCTGAATAAGTTGCAAATTTATATTAAAAATATTGTACATACGCAGGATATGTACATGATGGGATGGGAGTACATTTGACCAATTACACAAAAGGAAAGAAAAAAGGTAGACAAATGTAAATCTCACAAATGTTGTGGGTCATTTATTCGTATTAAATGCCAACAACATAGATATGCCTCTTCCGTCTTTCGGTATGACTATTTATGCATCTGTACTGCTAATGTCTCCTTCATGTATAGAAATTCTTTGATAACGTATATGAGGACGACGACCATCAAATATAAATAACCAATTTAATAGCTTTAAGTTGTCTTCAAAACTTAAGATACGGATCTGATTCCATTATATTAAATCATCTTTTAAAGAAAAATGTTGCCATGCTGCTTCACCATTATGAGCCCTTAGTTATAACTTATTCTTTAAATAGAGTGCTGAAACTGTTTTTTTTTTGTTTACTCCAATGACTAATCCTCTCGCTAGTTTGTAGGTACCTCACAAAATAAGACAGCTGGTTCAAAGATTTAAGGCTGCTTCATACCCAAAGCTAAGGATCGAATTCCTGACCTTTGGTTAATGATGGAAAAGTCTCTTCCACTCAACCACGCCCTTGGGTTAGAGTGAAACTTTAATAGAACAAGAATTTGCTTAAATAAAATTATTGGGTAGAACTAATGCATATTTTCTTATTACTACCTACTACCTTGGAATTGGTATCGATCCTTTAGTTGTTATTATTTGGAATCCGAGAATAAACACGTAAAGTAGCGTGGAATCATATTATTTACATGAGTACTCCTAGCGCACAATGATAGAATTTTATCATTATTTCGTAGACTAGCATAATAAACATAATTCTGTACGAGCCTTGATTAATTAGATATCAATGAAACTTCTCTCATACGTGTCATTGGGCCTGTGTTCATGAGTCTGCTATGATGGGTAGGCTTGACCTATATATTGTAATGCACAGAAGACCCTACTGCTAACCAACTTTAAATACAGTAGCCCCATTAAGAATTGTACGAGTTTTCTAATCAGGGTTCAGAATAACAGTAGTCAATCCTCTGTACCTTTGTCGCTCGGCTTCACAAAAATAATAATGGATTCAATTGTTCCTCAATTTTCAGGTATTTATCCATTCAATTATTGAATCTAGTATGTTGCAATCCTAAGGTTAATTAATTGTGTTGATTAATTATGAAATTAATCTGTAACTTCGTGTTAAAATTTTCTTCACACAAGGCTCTCTGCTTTAAAAGGGTTGAGTTTTCTTTTTGTATTTTTATAAAGAAACTATTTCAATGACTTAAACCTACGACCTTATAGTCACAACGGAATAATCGGATTAGTTACTCTAAAACTTGCCGTCTTTAAACTAGTAATTGGAAAAGACATGCGATCTGTTGATTAAGTGAGAGTACCAAATTGGAATATATGATATTATAATGGGATTTGAAAGGATAAACAATTCTTGATACGTACGAGTAAAATTATATTTTTACTTGGACATGAAATAGGTTAGGTTTCGATTTGATAAGGAGATACATTAATTATTTAAGCCGAATGTGACAGAGAGTTTAGACTTCGTGTTACAAGAATCAGACTTTGGCCTTATACAATATTTAAGACGAATGAGACAGAGAGTTTAGACTTGTGTTACAAGAATCAGACTTTGGCCAAGACCGTAAGCAAATTGATTATATCTACATCAGTTTTGGAGATCCTATATTCATACCATACCAAGTCAACAATTAGGAACTTACACTCCGCCAAAACGTGGAATCACATACTTTTAGACTTGGTTTGCTTGTTTAATTGGATTTACTACTAAACAAAGAGTACTTTGATTTGACTAGTAGAGAGCCTATAATATGCCTCTCAAGTTCTTTGGTATTCATGTCTATTCAACATTGAATATTCTATATCTCTATTGATTTCTTGTACCAATCGAGTATCCATACTAGCAAAACAAAACAATTGCAGCAAGTTCTCTAAATGACTTTGCACATAAAAGTAGCGGTTAGGGTAAAGCAAGAGGGAACAGATCACTTGTTCCATAATTGTTGTGCCAGTGCTGTTTCATTGCATCTGGTCCATATATTTATATGGGACTGTCTCATATAAATATATGGACCAGATGCAATGGAATAACGCTGGCACAAAAATTATAAAACAGGTGATTTCATTTGAAAGCAAGATGATAATAATAATTAAAAAACAAGGAATGTCTGCCATTAATTCATCCAAAGCCCCAAAATCGATGCGAATATAGAAATTTTATGTTAATCCATCCAAATAGAAAAGACAAAAAGTAATGTTGGTAATAGGGAGAGTGGAGATCATACATGCCATCAAGCTTTATAAATTCTTAGTCAGTGTCCAATTATTCAATTGATAGTTTGGTTTTTGGACCACCACCGAGGAATGCGGACTTTTTCCTTTTTCTATGCTGTTGTTTGGCTCCCTAGAAAATGTCGATGTATTACTAGTGCTGTAGGATCCGCTTTGAACGTGGAAAATAGTGCATTGATTAGGTTTCCACATGCCCCGCATTGGTAACCTTGCATTTACTCCGTGTATTTCTCATTCCTTGTTACGATTGCTTCACCAGAAAGACACCAAATATTCCTTTTAAGAGTTTCAGCTGAAGTACAGCCGTTTGAGTGGCAGAAGCTAGTACGGAAAAATCTTCTGCGCAAAGCAGTAATGCGGATATAGACAGTACCTCAAAACAATTCACTTCGTATCGGGTTAAGATATTGGTTAAGATATGATGTGAATATCGTTACAAAAAATGGAACGAAATATCTTATTTCGATACCGGCCAATATCGAAATTTTCACCTAGGACCATTCGTTATTGAAATATCTTTGCTTTCTTTAACCTGTTCTTTATATAAAACTCATTAGGTTCTCAAATATGTTGGCAATTATTATAAATTATAATTTTAATTTATAATTAAAATTAAATAAATTTCAACTCATTTTAATTTATCTTTAATTCCCAATTAAACAATTTATAATCATAAATCAAGATTAACGTCTAACAACACATCATGATCGCCTAATATCAAAGTGGTTTAGACTATCCTTTCCGTCCATGATTTTTTTATATAATTCAATCATTTCTTCATACAAAATTTCGATTAGACATAAAGTATGAAATTAATGTCTACTCTATTTTGAGTACATTCATATTAATTCTCCGCTATTAACTATTGATTCAGTTAATAACATTTGTAAACTATTTATAAAATGTAATTTCACCTTGGCCAAGGATTTCTAAAATCAATACTAATCGAAAGCAACAAAACATTCTCCCTAATTACTTGAGGGTGATAAATTCTACGATCACTCAACTACCTTCAAATAGTTTATGTTACATCTAATAACTACCAACTGAACGACCAATGATTAAATAGGTCACAAGTAATATCAAAACATAGCAATCCCTGTAGAAGATAAGTTTCAAAACTTCAAGTGAAATGATCACTTATACAATCATCAAAATGAGAATTCCATATACATACAAGTAATGTTTAAATAGATTTTTCATGTTGGGTTAGTTCAGTAAATGTGGAAAAGGAATTTTGGAAATTTTCTACATTACTTTCATTGATTAGTCAAGGTTTTTATATACAAATTGACAGCATAAGAAAAGAGGAAAAACTAACTCTGCTAACTTGTAAACAGAAAACTAGTAACTGCTAACTGCTATTGGCTAACTATCATTGACTAACAAACTAATTAACTTAATCAAGAACTGAATACGCTGACAGCCGCCCTCAAGCTAGTGAATGGATATTCAACATTCCTAGCTTGAACAAATTAGCCTGGAATGGGGTAGCAGCAAGAGATTTGGTGAACATGTCAGCGAGTTGATCACGCGAGGAGCACGTTATCAAGTGAATTACGTCATTAGCAACCTTCTCTCGAACCAGATGGCAGTCGATTTCAATATGTTTAGTACGCTCGTGAAAGGTAGGGTTGGCAGCAATCTGGAGAGTAGAATTGTTGTCACAATAGAGAGGAGTCGGTAGAGAGACTGGTAGATGAAGATCGCGAAGCAAATAGTGTAACCATTGGATCTCACAAGTTGCGGAAGCTAAGGCACGATACTCTACTTCAGAAGATGAACGAGAGACCGTGGATTGCTTCTTTGCTTTCCAACTGATAAGGGAGCTACCAAGAAAAATGCAATAACCACTAACAGATTGTTGGATCCCGATCCCGGAGCCCAGTCGCACAGTGCTGGGCCCCGTTACCGGAAACCCAACTATCCGGAACGGAAACACAATCGAAGGCCGTTGGGCCCGAGTCCCGACCCCCAAGGCCGAGCCCAGGGTGA
>JANZLH020000119.1:2723235-2734015 GCA_026770325.2 Erythroxylum fimbriatum | reverse complement strand
ATTTCATGATTGGATCCTTACTTCTTACAACCAATTAAACACGATAAGGATTATCAGATAAATAAATGGGTCATGCCGAATTTTTAGTAGAAGTTGGGCTTACTACGGGTTTTGGTGGCATTAAGCCTACCCATTCCCTAGTGCCAACACGGCCCAAAAAGGTGGGTCGTGTCACAAGCATGTGATGAAATGTTATCTCCTATTACATAAGATGGGTAATTCTACAATGTAATGTCTCCTTTGTCTCTTCTAGAAGTGATGGCTGTTAAGTGACCGCTTCACCACAATAGCTTAAGTTATTGTGTGAGGCCAATTTAATTAATTTTATATATTCACTAACACACCCCCTCAAGTGAAAGCTATTTGGGCTTGAAACTTGCACAGGCTCACTCTACCTTGTGCTGAATAATAGGTGGGTAGTAGAATTTGAACTCACAACCACTTGGTGACAAAGGCTTTGATACCATGTTGATTTTTTAATATGGGCAGAGTGTAGAGCCCATTAACAAGAATTGATACCATATTAAGTGACCCCACAATAGTAAAAGCTATTGTGTGAGGCCAACTTAATTGATTTTACATATTTACTGACAATGAGTTTGTTTAGTATGCGATTTTCTGCACAGATTAAAAATTTGGCAATCGGTTTGCGTAGTTGGAAATTCAGGACTTCATAGTTAGACATATGAAGTCGAGAAAGCCTTGAAGTTTGTATGCCAGTCACTCTCAAGGTCCAAATCGGAGGAGTTTCATGGCAACGTTGAACTAAAAGGTATATCCTAACAGATACCTCAAGCGATTACTAATGCGTTAATTGGAAGAGGAGATTCCCTATATAAACTTGAGAAACAATTCAGCTTTCATAAGCCCCTTTCTCACTAACTCTTTCATACAATGGAGCTCACTAGCCACCATTGTGTTTGTTTGAGTTTCATATTTACTCTAGTGTTGGCTTCACAGTGCAGAGCTCGTACTGCTCAAGATGTATCAATGAATCGGAGGCACGAGGAGTGGATGGCTCTTTATGGACGAGTTTATAAGGATGCCAATGAGAAGGAGATCAGGTACAAAATATTCAAACAAAATGTCCAACGTATCGACTCTTTTAATGCTGCCGGAAACAAGCCTTACAAGCTTGGAGTTAATCAATTTGCGGACCTCACAAATGAAGAATTCAAAACTAGAAACAGATTCAAGGGGCATACGTGCTCCGAGCAAGCAGGAAGTTTCAAATATGAAAGTATCACGGCTGTCCCTTCTTCTATGGATTGGAGGAAGAAAGGAGCTGTAACACCCATCAAGGACCAGGGCCAATGCGGTACTATATGTATCCCACAAATGGGTTTGATGTATTTTTAATATAATTCTCAGTCCACAGCTTACAATATATTGAATAACATTCATAAAAAACTTGAGGATCGTGCTGGGCATTTTCAGCAGTTGCAGCCGTGGAAGGAATCACTCAATTATCAACCAAAAAGTTGATCTTTGTCAGAGCAAGAATTGGTTGATTGTGACGTAAAGGGGGAGGATCAAGGATGTCAGGGTGGTCTAATGGATGATGCCTTCAAATTTGTTATGCAAAACAAAGGCCTAGCAACAGAGACAAATTATCCTTACACATCAGCCGATGGAAGTTGCAACTCCAACGCGGAAGCAAATCATGCAGCTAAAATAACAGGATACGAAGATGTGCCAGCCAAAAATGAAGCAGCTCTAATGAAGGCTGTGGCAAATCAACCAGTTGCTGTTGCCATTGATGCTGGAGGGTTTGCATTTCAATTCTATAAAGGTGGTGTCTTTACAGGAGACTGTGGCACAGACCTTGATCATGGTGTTGCAGCTGTGGGGTATGGAGAAAGCAATGGCGTCAAATATTGGCTGGTCAAGAACTCATGGGGCACACAGTGGGGAGAAGAAGGTTACATCAGAATGCAGAAAGATGTTAGTGCAAAGGAAGGACTTTGTGGAATCGCCATGCAAGCTTCTTACCCCACCGCTTGATCATCCTATTCATGACGTATAAACCTCCACATCCCATTGCTCCAAGGATGAATACTATGTAAATATTAAAAACACGTGTGCTTCTTATCATGCACTTTCCTTACGTTGTTTCAGTGTAGTGGTTGGTAATAGGAACTCATTGAATTATGTGTACGAGTATGTACATATGCAGTTATCATCATATTAATGCATTTGAAAAACAGGTTCAGCTTCATTTGTAACTTATTCTGATGTTCTGGCTTACAAGAATCGCTCACTCTTTTATGAATCCTAAAATGGATGATATTCTAATCCAGTGAACAGTAAAAATGCTTAACAGGCTACATCTAATTGCACCAGCAGCTTATTGTTTGTTCCATGATTAGTACCCTTTAAAATTCCATAGAAGGCTTGGAATGTGTTCACAAGAGTTTTGGGGGTTTCCCCGCCTATCCATCCAGCAAACCTAAGCTGCAGAGACCCTCAAAAACAAAGAAGTTGCCCAGTGAACATAAGCAATTTTGAATAAGACCAATGAATGTAAAATAATTGGTTTGAAAGATGATGTAAAATAATTGGCTTGAAAGATGGAGACTTGTGAATAAAATTAGCAAAAACAGAGCAGTCATACAAAGTGGAGAAATAGCAAAATTCAGTTGTCATTGTCATTCCATATAGATTTGCACATTGAAAATGCACCAAAGGTTCAAGTAAAAATCAACCTACTGTGCTACAAAGGATTAAGCTGAGTACCTCACAATGAGAATGTTGCTAGCGGCCAAGAATTTCGAGGCTATAGGTTTAGCAAAGCAAGTCCTGGTGTAGAAACTATTAGGATCAACCACTGATGAAGATCTAGTAGGAAGGAATATGTGCGGGAAGTACCTCAGGCAAAGCCTTCAATCAAGCCAAACTTCAACAGGAACTTTTTTTGGTTGCAATCCAGCATCTCATGCAAGCTACAAGCGACATTTCTCTGTTTCAAAAGTTTATGCCGTGATTCTAAAGTCTTCTTTAAACCATGCTGGAAGAAGTGTGGATAATCAACAACTTCATCAATTCGTTTCCCCATCACCTCTACCAAAAACTGGATCCTAGGCTCCAAAGAGTTTTTAATACTTTTAAACAAAATTGGGGGATAACCAGTAACCAAAGTTGCAATTTGTCTGTCCCCAAAACCGCATCTTTGGAGGTAAGAAAAATTTGCTTTTAGAGACTTCTCCACATCTCTACACAAAATTTCTGGAAAGCTCATGACAACTGTTTGCAGATCAAGCTCTGTCAGACCAGCAGACTTCAGAAAGTCTGAAGTAGGGCGCAGTCGTTTAGGAACACTGTAACCCATTATAAATGGATGTTTGACCAGCACTTTTCCAACCATCCCATCCTTTGTGAGTCCGAGACCAACAAGAAAGTCCACTACTTCTCTCAGTTTGGAGTCAATACTGTAGCTGATAAGCCTTGGGTTAAGTAATATTAATTTGCCAAGCTGATTTTCAGGGACACCTACAGCCTGAAAAAAGGCCAAAAGTGGGCAGAGCTTCTCTTCCACACTATGAGAAAGTATGTGAGGGAACTTTGTAATTGCAGAAGCAACTTCACGTGGTTTTTTACCCAGAGTAGTTAGGCACTCAACCATGGGGATTAGCTTCTCGTTGAGACCTAGAGCAAGGATTTTTGGACACTTTGAAACAACAGAAGGGAGCTTTCTTTCCAGAATGCCAACGCTTTTCAGGTAATTCCAGTTTTCAGATGCTCTATCCCTCTCCACACCTTCAAGGCGCTTACACCTCCTCAATATGTCACGTATACTCTTGTCATCAAAGCCCCTCTCCCGGAAGAACCACATGATGCTACTACCACTCTGACAAGTGGTCATTTCCATGTTGCCTAAGAAGAAATTTAACATAAAAAGTGCAGTTTCTGCGTAACTTATCCTAAATGGAAACAAGCTAGGCGCCAAATGAAGTATAAAAGTAAAGCATAGATATCAATCAGTTCTGCAAGTGACATAAGTATGTTTTTTAATCTTTTGGCGTGACTAATGAATATTGCCAAAGGAAAGCAATTCATTTCCAGTAATGGAACAAGAAATTTTTAAATCAAAAGTCCGAAGAACTGTCAGAAGACCAAAGGCTAACAAGAAATCTTGAAAAAAAAAACTGCTCAATGGAAGGCATCAACAAGCAGAAGTATACCTTTGTATACTGCAATGTATCTGAAAGAAGAACTATGCAAAATTTCTTGCTCAAAACAAATTAAGAAGCACCATCTGCCCCTACATCCATTCCCATGAAATCCAAATGAACAACAGAGGTTAATAGTATTCAACATACACTCTCAGCATAATCTAATAAATCCTACATACATCAGACCAGAACTTTTCATATCAACAAACTAACCTTATAAGTAGATTGAACAAGATGGATCAAGTGGTTAAAGGAAGTAAAGCAAGAACTTGATAATCGAAGATCATTATGGAAAGGAAATCCATCGTATGCATTTCATCCTTCATTGTCATTTGGCACCATCTTTCTCTCTATTATCTAAAATATTAACTAGGGACCAGTGATGCAATTCAAGTAACAAGGGACCAGTGATGCAGTTCAAGTAACAACAAAACGGAGAAATAGAACTATGGAGGAATTATTCCCAATTATATGTCAACTAAAAGAAAACCATAAAACAAATAAACAAGCTATCCATTAATAGATTAACACTCGAAAAGAAGTTGAACAGCTTTTAAACAGTTTATTCACAACCCATTGCAATACACGCTAAAAGAAGTTGGGAATTGCGATAAATTGTCTCCATTCAGAAAGAGAGAAGGATATAACTAGGGGCATAACCAGGATAACACTCGACAGTGATAAAAAAGGAAGGAAACCCAGAAGAACGGATAAACCTGAGGATGTAAGGAGTAAATTCGGTCAAAGCAGAGGACTTGGAGGTTAAAGTCGCAAACTTTACGAAAAATAAGCTACAATTCTCAATACCAAGAAGTTAGAGAAGAGAGTTGGTCGTGATATGGTGTAATGGTAAGTGTAAGGCACAACGAGAAGTAGTAGGCGTAAATGGGTGTTGCAACTTCTGGGTTTTTTCGGACCGAGGAAGCCAAGAAGGAAGTGGGTAGAAATGCAGATAATGCAACTTTTCATTTATTTATATGCAATTTTCACTCGTAAATACTATTTTAATATAATTCAATTTAAAAAAAAAAGTTTTTGACGTAGCTTTTAATCATTCATGTGTAACTTCTCACACGAACTTTATTAGATAATAATAATTTTCAGTCATTAAATTACAACTTTTCACTCACAAGCGCTATTTTAATGTAACTTTTAATTATCTAAATGTAATTCTTTAGTCTCATACACTATTTTTATTTAATTTTTAATCATTCAAATATAACCTTTTCAGTTGTAGATATTATTTTAATGCAATTTCTAGTAATTTTATTTTAACCTTTTAAATTATAATCACTATTTTAATATAAATTATAACTATTTAGATAAGATATTGGTTGATCGGTACAGAAACGAAGAGAAATAGAGAGTCGTAAGACTTAAGGGCGAATTGATATTCTCGTAGAACCAACAGCAACATCCCCAGAGACGGAGCCACGTTTGTGGCTAGGGGGGCCATGGCCCCCCCTTTTCAAATTTTTTTTAAATGTACTTATATAATTTTTATTAAATAAGGACATTTTTTTAAATGTTAGCTTCCGGCCCCTCCTTAGAGTTGGCCCCCAGCTCCCAGCTCCCGGCCCCCGACTCCCGGCCCCCCCTAGACTTGAGTCTGGCTCCGTCCCTGAACATCCCAGTTGCAGTTTCGATGATACATTAAGTCTAAAGAAATAAAAAAAAATATGCAGTCTTATCCCTAACTATTAAAGAAATTGTTTCTTATAGACCAACCTGAAAAGAAAAGATAATAATAACAATAAAATAAATAAATAAATAAATAACTACATATAAATAAAGATATAAAAATGTAATAAAATAAATAATACAATAAATACACAACAAGGTAAATATTAAAATAAAATATAAATTAAGTAAATGAATTCATGAATAAGAAATAAGACGAATAAATAAATAAAACAAACAAGTCATTATAAAAAAAATGTTTAGGCTAAATAACTAAGATAAATGTACTATATATTAAATATTTAGACTAAGAACAAGCTCCAAGACTCGAAAGAAAATGTTTAAAAGACCTATGAGAAAGAAAATGACCTCTCTATGTGAAATTCTTTACTTGTATCCTAGTACGCCATAGTTTTCTATTAAGGGTCACCTTCTCAGTAAGTTCCAATAGGCCATATCATTTTTAATCACCTTCCTTAGTGCCATATCATATTTAATCACCTTCCTTAGTTCTTCTTAGGCTCTTTTTTTTTTTTTTCCTTACAATCCCTAATTATAATCTTCTCGCATCTTCTCATTGGAGTATCAGGATGTCTCCTCTTAACATTTCCAAACCACTTATGTCTTGTATCTCTTCATTTTTCATTAATATTAACTAGCTTTACCTTGTCTCTTACTAATACCTTCATAATCTTATCTCTTCTAGTAAGGTTGCACATCTAACGGAACATTCTCATCTCTGCTACCATTAAATTTTGACTTTGTACATGTTTGATGGACCATCACTCCGTCCTAGAAAACATGGTCGGCCTATATAATCGTTAAACAATAGAATTTACCTTTGAGCTTGAGTGGTTTCTTCTTGTTACGTAAAACTCCTAACGCACTTTCCCATTTAAGCTACCCAATATGATGAACAATGTCCTTGTCGATCTCTCCATTATTTAGGATGAAAGATCTTAAATACTTAAAACACTCTTTTTGTGGAGTTAACTTTTAAACCAATCTTTTACCTCCACATCAAGAGCCACCTTATGACCCAAAAAGTTACCTTTTAAGGACTCAGTCTTAGTCCTACTCTATTTAAAATCCTTTGACTTTAACGTATCCCTCTAAAGTTCTGATTTGACATTGACACTCTCTTTTGTTTCACCTACTAAAACAATAACATCAACAAATAACATACACCAAGGCACATTTTTGTAAATATTCTTGATGACTTCATCTATCACAACTACAAACAAAAAGAGGCTCAATGAGGGGTCTTGGTGTAACCCAATATCAATAAAAATACTCTTTCTCTACCCCATTCATCCTTAGTAGTCTTTACACTTTTATACATATCCTTAGTAACCCGTATATAAGTCATAGGAACTCTCTTAACTTTTGAAAACCTCCACATGATTTTCCTAGATATCCTATCATAAGCCTTCACTAACTCAATAAAAGCAATGTGCAGGTTACATTGTCTTTCCCCATAATACTTCATTAATCTTTTCGTAAATCCATTGAAGATAATTAAAAAACACTTTATAATAAAAGACCCTATTATTAATTATTAAAAAAATTCTTTTTATCCTTTAACATTAATTAAAAGAGTATTTATTCCGTATAAACTATTTTAATCAATATAACCACTCACTTTATATGTTATTCGCAACTATAGCAAATTTTATGTAGCCTTAACATGTATTTAGATAATATATGTTTTATTAATAATATAAATTGAAATTTATATTAACATAAAAAAAATAACGTAAAAGAATTAATTTCTTTTTGATAAAAGTTATAAAATTTACTTGTCTTAAACATAGATATTTACTACTTTAATTATATAAGCAAAGAAGATATTTTACTTTAAATTAGATTGTTATCACAAAGCAAGAATAATATCCTTTCAAAATGGAAAGTTTTATTATCTTTAATAGAAAACATCCAAAAGTAAGATTGGCGATTAATTATGTTACTTTCATAAAAAAGTAAATAACCTCAAAGTGGACATCCTTTAGTTACAAAATGAAAAACATTTTTTTTCTTTTAAAACCCATTAAGATCATAAATATATGAATATAAGATAAGGATAAATTATAAAAAAGGAAAAAAAAATCAATTACACTGGACCTCCATATTGTTTGGATAGCCTTGAATTATAGTTTAGCTATCCCTACACTTCTTAACATCGATCATCATTTTTAAACATGAAAGAATTATTTATTATTTATTATTTTTGCATGTTGAAAAAGGCATAAGAAGCTTATATCATTATTTATTATTTACGAATTGTTATTTCAAAGAGAATCTAAGAGGAAGGTGAATTAGGTGTCTATAGAGTAATCTAGCCTTTTTGACAATTTATCAAATAACATAGCATAGAATAACTTCTAACAATTTTTTTTTTGAAAAAGGGAAATTGGTATAAATATAGAAACAATATTACAAGGTCATCAAAAGGAAAAACACAATATATAAAACACAGGAGAAGAGCCAGCAGAAAAAATCTGCGACCACATTAGAAGGAGCCTAAATAGAACCGCCATCTAGCAACTATAGTCGTAAGGAATGACAAACATTAGAGCTACAAGGAACTTTCTTGGCCAAAATAATCGCCCGAACTTCAGACATGATTAAGCATATCAAACTCTCCTTCGTAAAAGAGGAACTCTGGAAGCCTCGAGTGTTGCGCTCTCGCCAAAGAGAATATAAACAGACCCCTAAAACAATAGGTTGGACAGATTTGTTGGAACCTGCAGTAGAAGATACATAACTAGTGAGAGTCATAAGTTCGGATCCAGGATCTGTCCAACAACATAAGCCACAAACAGCTCTCCAAACAGAATAGGTAAAGGAGCACTCGAAAAAAAGATGAGAACAAGATTCTACTTGAAGGGAACACATCGGGCAAGAAGGGTCCATTTGCACATAAGGAAGACGATTAGCAGTCAAAAGTTTGTTCTGAATAGCTAACCAAAAAATAAAAGAGATTCGGGGCGGTAGAAAATGGCTCCAAACGGTGGGTGCCCAAGAAACAGGGGGGCGGCGAGGACGCAGATTGTTGTAAATGAATCGATTAGTCAACTTGTACAGTGGAGTCCCCTTCCAAAAGAATGTGTCAGATTCTTGAGGTGTTGGAGAATAGCTAGGTTGGAGATGACGAAGAATTCTTGGAAATTTCCACGAACTACCATCAATAAATGAAATCATACGTGTTTTGAGAGGAAACAGTGGGGAAGTACGGGAAAGAGTGACCTGAGAGATTAAAGGACCTCGACTATCCCAATTATCATACCAAAGAGAAATCCTACGTCCGTCCTTGATAACATAAGAAGTCTCATGACGTATATCGTCCCTTAGCTTCAACAGCTGATTGAGGAAAAAAGAGAAACTGGCTTTCGGCTGAAGCGCCCAAATAGAATGACCTTTCAAGAAATAAGTATGCAACCATTGGATCCATAAGGTTTTCTTATCCTCTAGGATCCACCAAAGGCGTTTAAGAATCAAGGAGCGATTAGCAAGCTTGATGGACATAAGATTCAAACCACCTTCTGCCTTAGGAGAGCAAATATCAGACCATTTCACTTTGGAAGCACCGCGATTGCCATTAGAATGACTCCATAAGAAGGTTCGAAGTATCTGTTCAATTTCTTTGATAATGCCTTGCGATAAGAAAATATGGGAACTCCAATAGACATGTAAGGAATTCAGGACAGATTTAATGAGCTGTAGCTTACCAGCATAAGATAGAGATTGCACTTAACTTTCACATCACATCACAAATGCTTCTCTTTCACTCCAATGCGGTTCTCCTTAACCTCAAAAGTAGCTACTGCTGCTTGTTGTTGGTGAGAATCGTTGTCAAATAGCACCTTCTTGCTGTCATAGATGTCAATGAGCTTTTCAGAGCACTAATCTGGTATATGTGTTAGTTGTACCCCATTACAAGCACACGATATGTTCTCCTTAACATGATGGGAACTATTATGTTAAGGCGCTTAAACGGAAAAATTTAGTTTTCCTACTTGAACAGTTAGGTTTTCTACTACTTCATTTAGGTACGTAGTAAACCTGTCCCCATCCTTCGCTTACTAACATAACATAATGTTCTCCATCTTATACAGAATTAATAGGTATTTGTTGCTCTATGGACAAGAGTTGGATGAAAAGTGTAAGGGTTTCTCGTGAATACATTGATGGAGTTAGGATGTTTATGAGTTTTGTGGCTGAAAAAAAGGGCAAAGAGTGTGAGATTTCATGCCCTTGTGCACGTTGCATGAATTGTTATAAGAGGTCTCAGACGAATGTTGTTGAACATTTAATGCAATTCGGCATGGACCAATCATACACCCGCTGGGTTCTACATGGTGAAGCCCCAGAATATAGATTTATCTCTAGGGAAGAAAGGTTTGGCGCTGCAAATGTAGACGTAGATGGGACAGGCATTGATATTAATGAAGGTGATGGTGATGAGGAGGATGATGGGATGCAAGCTTTGCTTGATGATGCGGGTACTTTCTTAAATGATTGTCCAATTAATCAGGACGGAAGGAGTCCTCGTACAGGCGTTGAAGAATCTATGATGGGTGGCTGCCAAGAATTGTTGAGTAAAGCTGCTGAAGAGTTGTATCCGGGATGTAAGAATTTCACTAAGTTGTCGTTTATAATAAAGTTGCTTCATTTGAAAGTATACAACAAGTGGAGCAATAAGTCATTTGACATGTTACTTGCTCTGCTGAAGGATGTATTACCTAATTGTCAATCTTTGCCGAAGTCCTATTATGAAGCAAATCAATTTCTACGGAGCCTAGGCTTGGGGTATGTGTCGATACATGCATGTAAGTACGATTGTTGCCTGTATTGGAAAGAGTATGGGGACTTGGAAAGTTGTCCCCAGTGTGGAACATCAAGATGGAGAATTAATGATGGCAGGGGTA
>JANZLH020000119.1:2667123-2685610 GCA_026770325.2 Erythroxylum fimbriatum | reverse complement strand
GATGGTCACTCACTGAGTTCGCAAAACTCACCCAAAATTTGCATTTATTTTTCAGGACTCAGAAGAATACCCCGTTATGCAACGGGAGTAGACTTACTGCACACAGGGGAAAGTTAGAATTTGGGATCAATTCGTGTCTGCATTAGGATTTCGTATTTTCATTTAAAGCGTATTCAGCGATTTCTGTACAGTATGTATTTAAATATTTCAGTTTGTAATGAGCAATGTAATATGGGAATCTTTGTAAATGGGATTGCTTAAATGCAGATATTTCTATTTATATCAATTGGTACCAATTGGACATGACTGTAAGCGTTTTGTGTATTGAAATGGGCCCAAACGGCCCAAAGTGAATTAGTTTATAACTGAAAAGGGTTATGAATGAATTTGGGCCCTAATTGACCATTGAAACGGTATTGCTTGTAATGTATTGAAAATAATATTTTATCGACTTTTAAATTTATTTGGCCCACATTGGAAACGGATTTATGCATATGTTTGTGTTTTCCAAAAAGAAAAAATTATATCGACTTGTGACTGATTGAGTGCCCTAGCATGCCACCTTCGCAGGCACGGACTCGGATATTATCGTCGATATCGGGTTCGGGCTTACGAAAGTGGGGTGCTACACTCACGGTTTTACTCTTTTTGTACCTAGGAAAATGCGTCTATAGGGAAGAGGTATCCATACCTTTATAAGGCATACTTCGTTCTCCTTTTCAACTGATGTGGGATCTTACAATCCACCCCCTTAGGGACCAGCGTCCTCGCTGGCACAACGGGTCGAGAACTAGCAACCTTGGCCCGATGAGCAATCCAAAGCGGACAATATCTATGGGCGGGTGGTCTGGGTTGTTAGAAATGGTATCAGAGCCGGTTCCCTACCTGTTTTGCCAGCGAGGATGCTGGGCCCTAAGGGGGTAGATTGTGATATCCCATATTAGCTATAAAAGAGAACGAAGTACACCTTATAAAGGTATGGATACCTCTTCCCTATAGATGCTTTTTTCCAAGTGTGGGAAGAGTAAAACCGTGAGGGCCTTGGCCCGATGGCAACTCAAAGCGGACAATATCTGTGGACGGGTGGTTTGGATTGTTACATCTTAAGAAACAGTCTAAATAAAATTTTAATTTTTTTTAAAATACGATTATAATTAAACCAAGTCCAAAATAAAATAAAATACATTTTTCATGACACATAAAAAGTTAACATAATAAAAAATAAAAATAAAATGGTGAAATTAAACCATAATAACTCTTACAATTACTTTTTATCTTATCAAACTTTTTCTATTAGTTTCAGTGATATCTAAATGTTGCTCTTCTAATTTCTTAAATGTTGAATCCATTTATTTTATATTGAATTTCTTAAGATATTTCACATATTTATGATCATATTTTCATTTCTAAATTAAAAAATAACCTATAAAATATGACTCACTCATTTCAAATTGAGTTGTTATAATACTTTTGAGATCATTAATCAAAGAAGCACAATTTTCAATATAAATTAAGTTATCTACTTAAATTCATATGATTAGTAACTCTTTTTCTACTTGTGTTTCTGTATAAATCATATGCTCACTAGCATTTTTATGTTGAAAATCATCGTCTCGTACCATGCTCTCAGTGTTTGTTTGAGATTATAGAGAGATTTTTCAACTAATAGACTTTTTTTTCACATACAATTTTATAACCTCTAAGTTTTTGTACATGTACTTCTTCCTCTAAACATCCATTTAAAAGGCTAATTTGACATCAAAGTGATGAGCATGACATTTATAGTGATCAAAAATTAATAAAGTAATGTAAATAATATTAAACCTTGAAACTAGGAGAAGATCTCTTCAAAATCATTGCCCTCTCTTTGCATATACCCATGTACAACTAATCTTACTTTGTATCTTTTAACTGATATATTAGGTATATACTTTAATTTGTACATATATTTTACGCCTACCCATCTTTCCCATTGAAAACTTAACAAGTTTTTAGGTTTCTTTATCTTTTCAATGCCTATATTTCCTCATCCGTTGCTTTACAACAATCATTGCTTTTGTTAGCTTTTCCAAAATTATTTGTCCCTTCAATTTATGCAAGCTAAAATCTCTCTATTTTTCTTATAAATTTCCTGCAATGATCTCCTTTTTTATAGAGGTGTATTTGATGAAGAACTTGGTGATATCAAAATAGGAGTGATAAAAATGTTAGTGTTGAAGGGCTATGGTCATCTAGTAATTTAGTAATAAATTCATCATAATATTAAATGTATTATGCTCTCAATTATAAATTAGTCTATTTCCAAGTTATTTTATTATAAAAATAACATCTTAGCTTATTATTATCTTTATAGAAATGGGATCATAAATTGTACACCTGTTAATTTTCATATTATGGCCACAAAATATATTTCAAACTATTAGTATCAAGCTTTCCTCTTTTTTTAACAATACGTTTGTTTTCTTCCATTCTATGGAGTTTGGTAAGGTTGTGTTATTGTGGGACTCTATTTAAGAATATAAGTTGTTGTGTGTATTGCTTCTGTCCAAAAATTCTTTAATAGATCCATAGCTTTAACCATACTTTTTTAGATCTCCATAAGAATCCAATTCACCTCTTATACAACTCCATTGTTTCATAAAGAGTAACTAACTTTCAACTATTTTAATGTTAGATTCAACATAGAATTTTTCAAATTCCTTTAAAATAAATTCATCACCATGATATGTTCATAATACTTTGATTATGTAGTCAATTTTCTTTTTAATAGAGGACTTGAATTTCTTAAATATTTTTAGCACCTTATATTTTTCTTTAATAAAGAAAACCCAAGTCATGATATTGTAATTGTTAATAAACACAATAATGTATCTATTGTTGTTAAGAGGAGAAGTATGCATTAATTCACAACTAATGTATGAATTAAATAGCTAGTTATGAATCTCTCTTCCATTTTCCTTTTAGAAAGGTATCTTCATGTTTCTTCCCATCATACAACTCTTACACACATCAATAACATACTTTATTAAAGACAAACCATGCTCCAAGTTACGTTTATACAATAAGTATAAATTTATAAGGTTTGGATGCCTATACATGTTATTCCATAACTAGCTATCATCTTCTAAAGAGACCAAATGTTTTCTTCCAATCATTAAGAGAAATTAAAAACATATTAGTTATGGCTATGAAAAATTTTAGCAGTAAATGCTTTTTAGTTTGGTAAAAAGGGTAGCATAAGGTAGATTTTTAAAAACTAGTGAGTAGCCTTCTCTTAAGAATTGTTCATCAGTCAGTAGATTTGAGTCCAAGTTTAGTATAAAAAGGACATATTTGATACAACTGATTATATGATAATTTAGCTTTACAACTCCTTTTACTTATGATTCATTAAACATTCTATCATTTATCTTCACCGATGTTTTTATTAACATGGCCAAAATTGAAAACTCTAATTTTACTATTTTGTGAATGTTATCACCACAATCTAGACACTACATATATAAATTATAAACATTAGTAACATAACAAGCAAGAAATAAACTTTCAAATTAAAATTTATCCTTTTCTTTAACAATTTTTTTTCTTGTCTTTCTTTCAATCGATAATACTTTTATATATGACTATATTTATTATAATAATAAAATTAAAAGTTATGAAGTTGAATTTCATCTTTATTATTGCTTATATTTGAATAATAGTTTTAATCATCTTATCAATTATCTCCTCTATTTTGTTTTAATCATCTTATCAATTATCTCCTCTATTTTGTTTGCCTCTCCTTCTTCCTCAAGAGTAATAACCTTAATGACTATTGTTATAAGTTTTGTATTAATCGACATCTTCATTTTTTTAGACAATCATAATTATGTTTTTAATGCCTTCTCTATAGAACTATGTTTATAGCTTTTCTATCTATCTTCATATAACTAAAACATTACTTCAGTAATTATTAAGAAACATAATTCCTTTTATTCTTTTATGGTAGTAATAATAAACATAAATTTTTATAGCAAAATACATGTTATGTTCACAAAAGTCATTAATCAAATATCAATTCATTATATTTACTTATTTGATTAACTATTTCATAAGATTATTGGAATAATCATGCATCGACTCTCTAAATTTTATGAAAAAGATTTTAAACTTTTTGTAAAACATTTGAAGCTTAACTATAAGCACCTTTTTCATCCCTTGGTACCATTATTGAGTGTATCCTATGATTTCATTACTTTTGTCACTACAAAAATACATTAAGAAAAATATCATCTATGGTTTATTAAATAAAAAGAGCTTTAACATTTTCTTTTCACATCTTTTAAAAGTTCAATTACTACACCTAAGGTTTTCTTAACTAATTCCTATAAATACTAAGAGATGAACAGAGTATTCATCTTTTTTTGCTTTAAATAACATAGCCATGAAAAATTAGAATTTATAGTTTTGAGATGTTTACTCCATTTGGAATGTTTGCTACAATAGATATTTGTACCAAATGTTAAAATATGGAGATTGTTTGATATAGAAAATAAAATAAATTCTTATAGGAATTTCAATAAATAGTTTGTAATCACACTCAAATAATGAACTTGAGCATTACTTTATTTAATAAATATCATTCTAAACACAAGAGAAAACACAAGCACTCTCTTGTCTGTTCATGCTCATTCTTCTTTATATTTTTAAATTTATTTGTCTTTTCCTTAGTGCTCTACTAGCTCATTCATTTTTTAACTTTTTTTTCTTAATCCCTATCTCTTGTGCTCTCTCTAATGGCTCTTACTTGTTTTTAATTTTCAATTGGTCCTCTCTCTAATGCCTCTTAGTTGTTTTTTCAACTGGTCCTCTCTCATAGTTCATTATATTTTCCTTTTTTCTTTCTCATTAAGTCTATCTTTTTTTTTTCCTTTAGTCATATTAAAATCCAATTTATCCCATTTTTAAGTAATTTCCCCTCAAAGTAGTTAACATCTAAAAGTATGGAAATCTTCATCTCAATTGAATTTTCTTCTGTAACTTAAATATCCTAATCTTCTTCATTGAGATATATTTTTCATATAATTTATATTAAATTTTGATTCATTTTCATTCTAATAACATCTATTAAAATTTTGTACTTAAAATTTTATTATCATTAAATTAAGGATAAAAATCCATTTGGTTTCATGATATGAAAGTTTGGTTGAGAATTTATTAAATTTGACAGATACAAAACAAAAATTGGTGTATGCTGCTATCTTCTTGTCAAAATTCATCAAAGAACCAAGTTCACATTGGAGTAAAAAAAGAAATCTAAGGTATGTAAAAAGAACTTTGCTTGATCTAAAGGAAGGAAGAACCCTATGTGGTATGATAAAACTAAGAACATAAAGTTGAAGTTTCATGTTATTAAATAAACAAAAAAAAGAAGTTCAAGTCAATCTCATACATCAACTTTTAGAAAAGAAAATAAAGCATATTATGATAAAGGAACTAACTAAAGATATATTTAATTATCTTAGTGTAAGTTTGGTGATGGGAATCAAGTTAAGCACTAAACGAAGTGAATAAGACTTGAAAAGAGATATTACATAAGGTAATTGGAGCAAGACTTAAATGCTTTAGAGCTCTAAGCTTAATAGTTTCCACACTCAAATTTTCAAAAGAATTTTTTTTCTTTAACAACATCAACTAATAGGGTTTAATATTTATTGAAATCAATGGAGTAAAACTTAAACCCACAAAAAGTAAGGATGTAGGATACCAAAAACCTGAACAACAATACTTTCAAGTTTTCAACGCGGTTTCTTAGTTATTCGAGTATTTAAGCATCCCTAGCTTGACTTGCTAGCTTATTTAATCTATCTATAACTTGAATCAATATCGTTCATATTCCACAGAGATAAAAAATAATAGTTTTTTAGTTTATTTGTACTTCTTTTTTCTTATAGCAGTAAAATCCATTATTGGATATTAATTCAAAATATCTCTTTAATTATGGAGGTTAGATTAATCTTTTAATTATTATGTTGAAAAACTCTTCTTGGATTTGGGCCTATAACCGTGGGTTACAATGTACAAGATATTGTAGCACTTACCAATGAGACCATATTGATTAGTATTACACAAAAGAAATCAATTCTAGACAAAAATAGAATTTGATATACTCTTTATAGACAAACTTGGGATTGTTCAAGATCTTGGGGATCCTTTTCTTGCACAAAATGTATTTCTAAGTAATTATCCCATAAAGATCCTCTATCTATCTATATGAAGAAGAAAGAATGTAATGAAGGGGATTCTTATTTGTACAAATGGTACTTCGAACTTGGAATGAGCATAAATAAATTAACGAGAATTCTTTATACTTATCAAGTTATACCTTTATTTGGGGTCTTACTTTATAGAATCGTGGCTTTAATGGGAATGCAGTTAAGAATCATTTAGAGTCTGTAAGGTTATAAAGAAAATGTCTTTTCGTTATATAAATTATCCTTTGAAGTTTCTTTTCCTTCGTGCATATATTCCATTTCACTATGTTCGTTTTTAACATTCTTGGTATCAGAATCACTTTAGTCCTTTAATAGGTATCTAAGAAAGTGTGAGTGTTTAACAATAACATTAGCAACATTTAGAATTTCACCTTCTTCGTCACCAAGCATGCCCTTTTTAGTGGAGACAAGTATGAGTATTGGAGTATCAAAATAAAAATTGTATTAAATTTAGAAGATCTACAATGTTTGGTTAAATATGGATTTGTTGATAATGTAGATCCATATCAAAATAAGGAAGAACGATTATACGAAACTAAGAAGAGGGATATTAAAACCTTATTCTATATTCAACAAGCACTACACGAGATTTTTTTTTCTTGTATTGTTATAATTAGCACTTTAAATGATGCATGGGACACTCTAAAGAAGGAATTTTAAGGTACATCAAGAGTAACTATTATGAAATTATAGTCTTCTTCGAGATTTTGAGACTTATTTATGGAAAATAATAAATTGGTGAAAGATTGTTTATCAAGATTTATAGGAATTGTAAATCAAATGACCATATGGAAAAGATGTTAATGATTAATAGATTGTTGCTAAAGTGTTCAAAAGTCTACCTCCAAAAGTTTGATCATGTTGTACCTACAATTGAAGAGTCAAAACATTTAAGTTTTTTTTTTCATTTGATGAACTAATGGGTTCTTTGCAAGCTCATGAGTCAAGAATTAACAAGTCGCTAGGAATAAATGAAGAAAAAGCCTCCCAAATAAAGGATGTCACCAATTCAAAATAAGGAGTGATTAGAGCAAGGAGCACAAGGATATGGTAGAGGCAGGTCTCAAGGTGGAGGATGTAGTAGAGGTAGAATTCAATACAAACATGGTAGAAGTAAAAGTGAGGAACAATGGTAAAGGTAGAATTCAATATAAACATGGTAGAAGTAAAAGTGAGGAACAATGTTACCATTGTCATAAGTTTGGCCACACAGAAGCAAATTACTAGGCTAAAGATAATCAAGTTCGTTATACAGGGAAAGGAGAGTATGCTTTTTATACCTTTTCCTTTGGACACTAAAAGAGAAGCTAGGGTATGGTTTATAGATAGTGGGTGCTCTTTTTATATGACTATCAAAATTTAAGGAGTTGGACAAAATTAAAATGAAACAGATTCAACTTGGTGATGACAAACAAATACAAGTAGAAGGTGAAGGCACTATTGTGGGTTATATTAGTTAAGGTTAAATAAAACTCATTCAAAATGTTTTATTTGCCCCTAGTTTGGCTCACAACTTGCTTAATGTTGGATAATTGCTTTATAGTGGGTTCTCTATCTTGTTTGGTGACGATATATGTATTATTAAGAGCAAAAAGATAGGTCATATCTTAGTCAATATTCATATGAGACCAAATAAAATATTTCCTTTTGAAAGTTCAACTATCAAATATGCTTTAGCGACTTGACAAAACAAGGATGACAAATCTAAGTTATGGAATTTGCATTATAGGCATTTAATTATGGCTCGATTAAGATTATTATGTCAAAATGATATGGTGGTTGCTTTATTAAAATTAGAGTCCATTTACAATGTCTGTGAAAGTTATATGTATGGAAAACAACATAGAAGATCCTTTACTATAGGAAAGCCTTGGAGAGCCTCCAATTGTATTGACCTTATACATGTAAATTTGTATGGTTCTATCAATAAACAATCACTTAGTAGTAATTAATGTTTTATATTGATGATTATAGCTATATGGTTAGGTATTTTTTTCTAAAGTTTAAAGTAAAAATGTTTTTAAACTTCAAAAATTTAAGGCTTTTTTTAATGAATAATATATTAAATCCATAAAGGTAATCAGATACAAGTTATAGAGGCAAATGATTATTATATGAGTACAGATGTTTACTATAATAACTTTTGACTAGATTACAATAATAGATATGTTAAGATATATTCTAATTGAGCTAGTGTTAAAGCTAAAATTGTGCTTGTCTTTGTAGGAAGAATAAGTGAGTTATGATCCTACTACATGTTGACTTCAAAAATTTAAAAGTTTGGTAGAAAATTAGAGTGGTAACAAAATTATGGTTTTTTATACATATAAATGTGAAGAATTTTTATCTTAAGAATTTCATATTTTTTGTGAAGCATATGGTGTCCACGTGGAATTGATAGCACCTTATACTCTATAGCAAAATAGGATTACAAAGAAACTAATCAAACTATAATCGAGATGGTTATAAGCATGTTGAAAAGTCAAAACCTTACAAATCATTTTTGGGGGTGAGGCCATTCATATTGTAGGTTACTTATTGAATATTACTCCTATTAGAGCAATCATGTATTAGAAACCTTTTAAATCTTGGAAAGGCTTAAAGCCACTATTGAAACATCTTAAATTTTGGTTATATAGCATATGTTTTAATAAATTCTTAATAACTATGTAAGTTTGATAGAAAGTCTAAAGATTTTATATTTTTTAGTTATTGCTACAGCTCCAAGCTTTTCGACTATATAATCCTATAATGAGGAAGATCATTATTAGAAGAGATGTAGAATTTGATGAAGGTTCATGATAGGAATAGGGAAGTAGTAATAAATCATAAAAAATCTTATAAGAAGATGCTTTAAATGAATCAATAAATCCATCTTCCATTGCTAATATATACTTTTTAAATAGCAGCAACATTAGCCAAATGGTCATTTATTCCATTTGTAGAAAAAGGAACAGGTGATTATACAAGCGTGAGGAATTGCAGAAACATCAACTTGCTAACCAAATTGTGAACTTGATAAGAGTTGTTATTATTGCCAATGATAAGCACAAAACAGTTAGCCAAAAACATAGAGTAAACTAGTTGCTTTGATGCAAATTTTTGTTTTTTGATATATATCATGTTTAGTTTAGCTTCACTTGATTCAAGGTGTATGATTCTTATTTAGGATTGTGTAATAGCTTTTGCTATAATTGAATACAAACTTTATGTTTTGAAAAAGCCCAATGGGAGTATTTCAACAATGATAGCACCTGATTCTGAATATTCAAATGAGAATCCTACACAAAAGTTTAGATCACTTGCAAAAATTTATGAAACTTGTACCTTTTCGCTATTTCAACAATGGTAGCACCTGATTCTGAATATTCAAATGAGAATCCTACACAACAATTTAGATCACTTGCAAAAATTTAGGAAACTTGTACCTTTTCGCTATTGGGTGCAATAATCCAAATCGCATTAAAGAGGCTTCAACAAAAAGAGAATGGAGGGATGCAATGGAAGATGAGCCGATAGCAATTAAAAATGAAATATTGGATCTAGTGGATTTACTAAAAGGACAAAATGTTATTAGCTTGAAATAGGTGTTTAAAACAAAATTAAAAAATGCAAGGCCAAATTGGTAGCAAAAGGATATTGTTAATGATAAGCATTGACTTTAAAGAAACTTTTTCTGCAGATGCTTGTCTTTATATAGTAAGGGCTATAATGGCTTTGTTTACATAAGTGGAAGGTTTATCAATTTGATGTAAAGTTGGTATTTCTTAATGGTGACATGGAAAAAAGGAGTGTACATGAGTCAACCAGATAGTTTTGCAGCGAAAGAAGCAAAAGAGAAAGTATACAAGCTAAAGAGAGCGGTTTATATGCTCAAACAAGTCCCACGAGCATGATACAACAATATAGATACATATTTTAGAGAAAATGGGTTTGAAAAAAGAATGAATGAACTTACCTTATATGTCAAAATGCATCAACATTATTTTTTTAGTTGTTTTCTTGTATATTGATGATATATATAGGAGTTCCTCCTACTCTCTTATCTGTGAATTTCGATGTTGCATGCATGATCAAGTTTGAAAAAACATATTTAAGTCTACTCTACTATTTTTTGGAATTAAAGCGAAGCAAGGAGAAGATAGAATCTTTATTTCAAAAAGAAGATATGTTGTTAACCGTCTAAAAAGAAATAACATACTTAAATGCAAAGTGATTGACACTTAAATGTGGAAGTTATAGTTGATTGATGATATTGAGAAAGAAAACGTGAACTACTTTTATAGCTTACTTAGAGGAGTAATCTATTTGACCCACACTCGTCCTAATATAATCTTTGTTGTTAGACTCATTTTTAGATTTATACATAGCCCTATGAAGCATCATCTTTGAGCAGCTAAGAAGGTCTTATATTATATTGCCAGAACTAAAACTTTTGGGCTGTGCTACTAGGATTTCAAGAAAACAATCAATTGTTGCACTTTCATTATTGAAAGCAGACTATGTTTTAGCAACATCTTTAGCATGTCAAGCATTATTGCTAAGAAAATTGTTTGTTGATCTTCATCAAGAGCAAAACAGGATTATTAAAATTTTTCGTGATAATTTATCAACAATAGCAATGGCTAAAATTCCAATATTACATGGAAGAGCAAAACACACAGATACACAATATTACTTCATCTGCGAGCTTGTCACAAATGGATTGATTAAAGTAAATATAACACTGAAGAACAAGCTGTAGATGTTCTTACCAAAGTACTTCCTTGTCTTGGTGTCTCTACTTCTAACTCCAGATATCATTGTTGGGATCAAATTATTCTTTTAATTGTTAGCTGAAAAAGTCTTCTCACTTATTAAGTTATCCGTTAAAGTGTCTTTTCCTTCTTGCATATACTCTACTTCAGTCTTTTTTTCTTAACAGCCATACTTACTTCTATTGATTATTTTAGTTTCTTTTTCTCTTTTTGTCTTTCATTCAATCATTCCAAGAAACAAGGCTAAGACATACCTTATGCTTACTTGTATATATTGTTCACTTTACGGACTATGAAATTAGAGATATTCAAAAGGTCCATTGCTTTTTTCTTTTTCTTGTTCTTCCTCTCAAATGCTTCCAGATCTAGCTCACCTTATAAATTGTGACATACACTTGTTTGCCCGATAATTTTTTATAGAACGCAGGCAAGCACTCAATATGCGATTGACATTATATGGAATAGGATACATACTTTGGACTCACTTTCCTTCCCACTGGGTAATGGAAACAACCGTACTACATATAATGAGATAAAGCAAGCAAACGAAGGGTACTTGTCCTATATAAAACCATTATTGCAAACCAGCAGACTCAAATTCTGGTGGAACCTTACCATTATCGCACACGGGTAGACTCAAATTCTGGTGGAACCTTTAGAGCTCGAGGACCTTCTTCCATGATGGCCTGTTGCTAATATCATCCCACCAAGCGCTAACATGCTTCCTGTCCCTAATCAAATACTCCTTCTTCATTGGTCCAACCAAATACTGAGTGAAGGGAAGGTGGCTAAGGTCTGCCAGGCTAAAGAAATCACCAGCTAAGTACTTGCTCTTCGACAGCCTCTCTTCGTACACGTCCAACACCTTCCCAAGCTTCTCTTCGCTCTCTTTGATTATCTTTTCATCTGGTAGAAAGCCCAACGGAGCAGAAAATAATATCTGAATTGTCAAGTCATAGATAGGGGGGTGATAGTTGTGTGCTTCAACTTCTAGCCATTGTTCTACTAGGCCCCTTTCTTCTATGGTCTTTCCAAGCAGATCTGTCCCTTGAGACTTGTACTTCTCTGCATAGTACCTCATGATTGCTCGGGATTCTACATGCCCATTACAATTACGTACAGAGTTTTGATAAGTATAATGAACACAATGATTTAGCAAAAGGGATCTGAGTTAGATGAGAGACTCCTACCATATAAAGTAAAGTCGCCATCTTGAATTACCGGAAGAGACCCAAAAGGCTGCAATATCGATATAATTAATGAATATATTTGGTGGTAGCAAGTAATCTTGGAGAAAGTTCGGATAAGAAAAGAGTAGTGAAAATGAAAGTTAAAAATCCCTGAACCTTGTCTATGACTATGAGAACTCAAACACAGTGAAAACGATGAAGATTTCAATGTTCTGAAGCAAAGAATGAAAAAAAAAAAAAACCTGTAGCTTTAGATACTCGGGGCTTCTATGCTCGCCCTTGACGAGATCAACTGGTACCGTCTCGAACTCAATACCCTTCTCAATAAGGCACACAATCACTCTCTTTGGAGAAGCATAGGCTGGACCGTATACCTTCACCACCATTTTTCTCGGCTCAAAGTTCTTTCTCAATACCAAAGTCTTGATAAATGATGTTGGGGATGAGACCTTATTTTTCTTTATATAATAGGACAAAATAAGTGGCAAACCAGAATCTGTTTTGTTGTGGAAAGTTGACTAAAAGTGACCAATACTCAACCGCTCATCTCTAAGCTATAAACATGAATCACGGCAGATGACCTTCATTTAACCCCCCTCTCAAATAAAGCCATAAGCAATTTCACAAAATTCTAATATGCCTATATGAAACATTGCTGCTTGATGATGATTTTTGGTGACTTGAAGGATTAAGTTTGTACCACATACAGGTAAGAAACAATTAGATGAGTACGTTGACGAGAAATTCAAAGTATAGCTAGGTTGCAAAGAAAAAATCCATCTTTGCTCTGTTGTATATTGACCCAGATGCGCGTACCTGCGAGTAATCGTCCTGAAGGTGATGAATGTCAATTTATTAGGTGTAATAGTTTTGAAGGTGATAATGTTAGGTAACCTGTCGGTCCCCACTTGATTAGACTCTAGAAACCGAACTCTGTTGAGATTGGACAACCTCTTCATCTTTATCTCTTTTTTTTTATAAGAGGGAAAAAGACACCGATTACACAACGTGTCGTGGGAAACAAAGCCCGGATATATCCTCGAGGAGGATTACATGACACCCAATAGAAGGAAGGGCAAAATAAGTAACACCAAGCTCAAAATGTGTAGCATATCTCGCGAGCCAATCCGCACAGCGGTTGCTTTCTCAGTAAATGTGGCGATGCACGATCGTCCAGTTTCGTGTAAATAGCTCATAAATCTCTTGAACAATGGGGTTACGAATCGAAGATCGGCTGGCCGAGGAGGATAGGAGTTGGAGGGCCACAACTGAGTCAACTTCCAGTTCAATCCGACGAAACCCGAGGTTCCACGCGAGTGTGAATCCGGTAAACACACCTCAGAGTTCCGCCGATACTGAAGGGCACCTGCCAATATTTTGGTAAAACCGCCAAACCAACTGCCGGAGCTGTCGCGGAGGAGACCGCCCACGGAAGCCAAGGGGGAAGAGCCGGAACAAGCACCATCCGTGTTCAACTTGACCCACCCGGAAAGAGGTGTACACCATCCGATGAGGGCCTCGTGTTGGTGGGGATGCCCGGTGATCAAGCTGTGTTGCCAAGTGTGCGACTGGTGGATCTGACCTGCAAAAGACAAAATAACAGAAAGGGGTGAGGAAGGCTAAAGAAACTAAGTATCAAAAAGGGCCCCATTACGCCAGGTCCATAAGAACCAACAGGTTGTGCCAAAAATAGTCGACCAGTCCTGACCGAACACTCGGTTGTGGGCGTGGAGATTAGTGTCGAGCCATTGGGGGAGAGGCAAAGTAAAAAAGCCGGCACGGAGAATAGACGGCGGAAAAGATCGCCACACTTGCCAGGCTCTGGCGCAGTCACGAATCGCGTGAAGGGAGGATTCGTCAACACTGCGGTGAGAACAAGAGCCCTCCAAAATCTTTATCTTTCAATTATATACTTGATATTTTTAACCACACACATTTAAGTAATTTTTTTATAAATATGTAGGTAAAATTTAATAGAATAAGATATGAACCGGTTAATTAGAACAGAAGATTAATTTCCCGCATGTGATGTTTAGTTCAAATATCTATTGTCTGTCTCGTACGCATGTAAAACTCCTTTACATGGATAATGAAATATTTTTAACTAATCTAAATTAATTTAAAAATACCAAATTATGCATTATAATCTATCCTTACGTTATATATGGTGAAATTTGAAATAAAGCTACAAGGATTTTTTTTTTAAGGAATAAGTCATCAATTAAAACAAGTAAAGAAATACGATCAATATTTTTATATAATTTTCTTATTGTTGTTCTGTAATAACATACACCGTTTTTCTTGGTAAAACATATTTATATTACAAGGAAGATAATGTGTACCTACAAAAATAATACTAGTATGAACTAACATTATTCATTCTTCCTTTGCAGCATAAAATAGCAAGTGACAAATTGATGTACATCATATCTATCTCTTATCTATCTCTGGTAGTGAGATTACGGAAGGAGAGAAGCAAAAGAATTTTCAGAAATTGAAGTCAGGCTATGAATGGAAAGGCATTTTATGAAGAACCTTTTGAGAAGAATAAGACTCCATTTGTGTATTTACAATTAAATAATTATTTTCAACCTTTTGGAAAGAATTTAATGCCATAACATCCAGAGTATTGAAAGTTGGGGAATTAATTAGCTTAATCTTCAATCTTAGTTTTTGGTTTTGACTTGAAAGCTGTTAATTAACTCAGGTATGATGTTTTGGACCTCTCTGCAAAACTTTATTGATGTCCTTTGAAGTTTAAAGCAATTATTTTTATTCTTAAAAAATATTTAATCTTCTTTAAATTTTTTTTAAATATGATAACAAAATTAAATAATTATTTTCAACATTCTTAAATTAATTCATGCAACATCACAAGTCATATTTTGTTATAATCAATAGAAAACTTTAGAAAAATCTCCTTAAATTTTAATTTTAATTCATTCATAATATATTTTATCTTTATAAATGTTGCCAATCATGTCTTGCAAAAAATTCCTATCTCATAATAGGTCTCTTTAAATTTTATTAAAAGCTTCATCATTATAATGTTCTCCCATAATTCAGAAGGAAGCAATGCAGACTTTAAACATTTAAGTACTGATTTCAAAATTTGCAAGTTTCAATTATGTATTGATTAATCTTAGATATGATAGGAATCATTTCACAAGGAACAAAGAACAATATGGGCAGTTAGTACTTCAAAGAAAGTTATATAAAGCCTTAATTTTCTCCTTATTAATGTCTGAATTCCACCTAAGTATAACACTTTGGTAACAACCTTTCTTCAAATCATTCTTTTATTAACATTCACAATTTAACAAATCCCAAGATCAAGAATTTTCCCTTCAATTTCAGCAGTTACTTAATCAGTCTTGGTTGGGTCGGTTGTGCTAGGCCCAGATCCATCTACACCTGTTTATGGCCCGTTCGGCCCATCCGTTGCTACACTCCCATGCAAACGCAATGATCTACGTAAACCTAGCATCCACAACGTATATAAGGTACTATTCCCATCGGATTGAGGTACGAGACTGTAACCCTAGCTGTTATTCAAGATTCCCAGCCACCTAAACCTCGAAATATACTAACTTGAGCGTCGGAGGGGCCTCCTGGGAAACAACCCCCGGCGTGCCTTTGTCTATTTTGCAGGTGTTGGATAATCCAGATCACGTACGATCATGGAGCAAGATGATGATATTTCGGTCCAGCAAAATCCAGCTGAACCAAGTCTAAAGGAATAGGAGAAAGCAGTAGTAAACAAATAGATTTGAATCTCTTAAATATGTAGGAAAATTGTAAACAATGAAAGAAGAACTTAAGGAACCAAATAAAAAGCAGTTCAACAATACAAGCTTACTATTCAAACTTTCAAAAAAACACTCCACAAGTTCCAAAAGGAGCTCTATTTGAAAATAACTTACGAGGATCTTAAGTTCAAAGAAAACCTAGATGTTGAAAATAACTTACGAGGCTCTTAAGTTCAAAGAAAACTCATGCTCTATAGGTTGACAATTCTCTCTTAAGGTAGAAATTAAAAATCCATTAGTTAAGACATAATAAGAGAAACATATACTATTTTTATAATGGAATCTTACACAGAAGAACTCATAAAAAATCTCTTCCGAAGTTCGCCAATATGGTCAAATGATCTATAATCAATAAGAAGTCAAGAAATTGGCTTTTAATTACCCTTAAGACACATTAGGTACACCTAACAATGTTTGCTTATCTATTTAGGGTTTTAAAAGAATTCATCTAGGATTTAATCTTTAAAGAACAAGTAATTGATCCCATCAATCACTTTAATAGAGCAAATGTTAAAAAAGATTTATTCAATTTCAACCCTCATAAAGCTTTTATACTTAACTAAATGTAGTCTTTTTTAAAAAACTTGAAATTTGGCAGATGATCAAATCACAAATTCAATTGTGTAAGACTTCAATTGTGAAACAATGTTAAGGGAAATCAATAAACCCTAATATCTTATCTCTAATGTGTCTATCCTTATTTTTTTTCGAGAATTTAGACTAATATTTTATTGCAACGCATTATGCAAGATCATCTTAAAAAATTTCTTATACCTTTATGTTGAAATCAGTTTTGAAAACTGTCACAAGCTTAAGGAGAATTTTTATGTAATAGATCAATAAATGACAACACTGATATTCAAAAGTTACAGTAAGAAATCTTCTAATAAAAGTTGTGTCATAAAACATAGATTTTAATAATGCATGGCTGAGTGAGCTGGAGTTTCCATATATATTGTAAGTTATACACTAATTCAAGTTTTTACTTTTTGCATTCTCTCATCACGTGTTCCACCTTCCTTCTTTTTGTTGATATTGTTTATGGATAATATTTTATTTGTTTCACCAGTAAAAGTAAGGGCTGTATGCTTCCTATCTGTAAGGACCTAATGCCTATATATTTAATATTGTTAGGTGGTTGAAGTTTCCAAAGGGAGTGAATAATAAAAGGCATTTTTATTTCTCCACTATTCATCATTTTTTTTCTCTTTCTACATTTGGTATAAGAGTCAGGTTGTTGTGATCTATGGGAAAGAAAGACATTGAGAGTGAGAAAAGAAAAAAGAGAGCACACAAGAGAGTGAGAGAGTGTGCAACAATAAAAACAGAAAAGGAGAGTGAAATGGCAGCTAACAATGTTATCTCGAGTGCTCCTAACGTTCCTATTTTCAGTGAAACCAATTATTAGTTATGGTCTATGAAAATGTGGACGTTATTTAGGTCATAGGAGTTATGGGAATTGGCGGAAAATAGTTTTGGTGAGCTTGCGAATCTAGATCAAGCTACACGATTAATAATAGCCCAACGAAATGAGTTGAAGGAGAACTAGAAGAAATATACGAAAGCCCTATTTTTCATCCAAAAAAGGGCGGATGACACTATTTCCACAAGTGATGGGAGCAATAACATCAAAAGAGGCATAGAATTTTCTTTAAGAACACTATCAAGGGTCAACCAAAATTGTTATGATGAAATTGCAATATTTATCGGGATTTTAAGACTTTGTCAATCAAGTGCACAAATTTATTGCAAGATTTCTGTCAAAATCTCTACTTTTGTGAATTAAATTTGGTGTTTTGGTGAGGATTTTTCATAATAAAAGATTGATGATAAGGTTTTAAAAAGCCTCCCCCCTAAATATGATCATATTGGTGCCACTATAGAGGAATCTAAGGATTTATCTAATTACTCATTTGCTAAACTAATAGGGTATCTTAAATTTCATTAAGCTCAATTGAATAAATCAACAAGGACATCTTTAGAGCAAGCTTTTCAAACTAAGCTTGATGGGAAGTACTCCAATGCTTCAAGAAGAGGTGAAAGGATCTGATGGTAATCAAGGACGTGTGTGAGGACAAGAGATTCAAATAATGGTAGAGGTCATAGTAGATCATATGGCCAAAAAAGAATCTAGGGTAATGTTAACTCTCTACCTGTATGTTTTCATTGCGGTGATTGGACCAAATTTATACTATAAATTAGGCCTGCTTTCTTTACTAATTATGCATTTGTTGACTCCTGATTTATGATTTTTATGCTTATTTTGGTTCCGCACATCGAGTTTTGGTAATTTGCACATTGTCAGTATTTTGTTGTCACTTGTCATCAATTCTGCATAATTTTTATTGGGACAATTGATACTGCAAATGGGTTGTATTTTTGTAGAACCAAAGGAGTCAACATTCAAGAAGTCAACAGGTCGCGAGATTCGCTGGGGCGAACCAAAACCTCCATTCGCCGCGACGAATTCATTAAAT
>JANZLH020000119.1:2652821-2667023 GCA_026770325.2 Erythroxylum fimbriatum | reverse complement strand
AAGAGAAAGAAACCTTTGCACAAGTCCAGGTTAAGCTTCCGAATAAATGGAAGAGGGAAAGGACTGGGTAGGTACAAGCCGTGCAGGGAAGGAGAACCGTCGGATTAAATAGACGGTCGGGATGGATTGCGTGGAGGGGAGGAGATTGTAACCGTTGGATTGAATGGACGATCGGGATGGATTGCGTCGTCGTCCATCCCAACTGGTCCTTAGTATATATACTTAATAAATTTTTATAAGTTTAAGTTAAATCAATTAGTTACCCTACATATGCTTATGCTAATGGTGGCAAACTAGAGTTAAAGGCAATGAAGTGCATATTTCTATAGTATGCTAGTGAAATTGAAGGGTATTGATTATGGTGCATTGAAAATAATAAAACTTTAAGATATGTAATTAGCAAAGATGTACCTTTGATGAAAATGATATGTGTGAACAGAGGGAGGAGTTTAGGAATCTTGCAAATAAAAAGGATTAGGTTGTTAACCAGGAGCTAGAGCTTGAAATTAAAGCTCTAAGTAGGATAGTAGTAAATTAGTCTATAGATGTGTAAGATGAATAATCAATATAAAGTATAATAGAAAGGAAGATAAGAAGAGAAATCAAGAAACTTGTCAGGCATTTATCTTATGTTGATAATAGAAAATTAATCGAATATTATATGCCTAAGTAGTACCTAAAAGTATAGACGATGATGAACTAAGGATTTTTATACAGATAATAGACAATAAAGCATTAGAATGGATAGTCACCATAAATAAGGAGAAGCAATCCCTAAACAAGAATGAGACGTTGAAACTTGTACCTTTACAAAAAGATGTAAAATATATGGGATATTTTAAGAATAAAGAACATATATTTATGTCACAACCAAAGGGTTTTCATAATTCTGAGAAAAAGGACCATGTGTGTTTGTTGAAGACATCCCTGTATGGATTGAAATAATCACTGACGTAGTTGTACTAAAGGTTGGATGCATTCATGTTGTCTCATGACCTTATTCATAATCAGTTTGACAATTTGTTTACACTAAGAAGGTGTCAGATGGTTCATGGATCTATTTGTTTTTATAAATTAATGACATATTAATTGTAGCTAAGAATAAGGTTGAAATTAACAGTATTAAAAGCTTATTGAGTAGTGAGTTTGAGATGAAAGATTCAGCTGTAGCCAAAAAAAATTAGGAATGGAGATTTGGAGGGATAGAAGAGTAGACTTATTATCCTAATCGCAAAAAAGTAAACTGAAAAGGTAATATAAACTTTTCAAATGGATTAGTCAAAGTTTGTTTACACTATTTTGGCAGCAACTTTTAAATTTAACACTAGTGCATTACCTAGTTCATATGATGAATAGGATTACTTGAAACAAGTTCCTTACTCGAGAATAGTTAGAAGTCTGATGTATGCTATGGTATGTGTAAGACTAGATCGATCACATGTATTTATTATAGTAAGCAAGTTTATGAATAATCCTATAAAAGCCTATTAAAAATTTGTTTTGAAAAAATAAATTTATTTCATGAATTATATGAAAATAAGTTCCAATTATGTAGATGAATCCTAAAAATGGGTCACTACATCTAAGCAAACACCTAAAACTCCCAATACACTGCTATCTAACCACATGTTTTACACCTCCACTAAGATGATTGCTGGTATTTACTCATCTTCTTAGTTTCTACAATCTTTCGCCTGAAGCTGCTCATTCAATTATCTGGCTTTACATTTTGTATTCATTAATCTCCCTTTGCTTCGTTTTGTTCTATTGGTGTGGACTCAGTATAGCTTCACAACTGCCTATTGTTCAGCATTTGTGAGTCTCACTTGCTTTTTGAGCTTTTGAACCTTACATAATTTTTTATATGTTTGTGTATTATACCTTACATGTTGTTAAGAATTTGATAACTATAATAACATATTGGACTATTAGTATAAGCTTAGATCTGCTAAGATGTAGCTAAATCTTGATTTACAATCCTCCGCAATATTTGAGTTTAACAGTTGTTCTCTTGCTTTATGGAGAATTACTTTCATAACATTATCTTTTGTCCTCTCCTTGTTTTGAAATGTTTTACTATTTTGCTCCCTCCAATTATCCTAAAAATTGTTGCCCATTATAATTAGATATACTGTCCAAGTAGCTTTTGATATGTATCAGTGATTGATTAGCCATTGAACAATATTTATGAGTGTTTTATCATTAATATTCCAATGACATAGCTCCTTAACTTTGTTCCATATTGAATAGGAGTAAAAGAATTTAGAACATACTAGTAGAACATAGGTTTCAATAAGAATTTGTCCAAGGTGCTCAACCTATTTCTCATTATAAGCTATAAGATAAAAATAGTACTTGGCATCAGATGTTTGCTCTATACAACCCTGTGTCATAGCACAAAATGAACACTTGTCTGAAGCATTTTTCTATAAAATCAATTAGAGAGCAACTAGAGTGGTTGATTATTCCACAAGTAGCAATCCTGGAGAGATATTTTTGGAGAGTAGGTAGGGCATAAATGTTGAATAGCAACTGGAAAGTGGATCCAATGATTACGAGATATTGGGGAAAATACCATTCCTTGATTAAGATATCCTAATACCTAAGACATTTCTTCCTGGTAGTGGATGAGGGAACCATTCCCTGTCCAATTATCATACCATAAGGATGCCTTTTCCCATCCCCAGCTCTATAGGAAGTGTTTAAAATAATCCCATCCCTTAGCTTCACAAGATGATAAAGAAACTAGGAGTGTGATGCTTGCTTAGATAGAGTCCATATGCTTTTTCCTTTAAGGACATATCTATGCAACCACCTTATCTATAATAAGTTCTTATCATCCAGCACTCTCCATAGCCTTTTCAACATAAGTTTTTGATTAGTTAACTTCATAAAGATGACTCCTAGGCCTCTTTCCTCCTTAGGCTTACAAACATCCAATCACTTCACTTTAGTATATCCTCCATTTCCTATAGAATTACCCTATAGGAAATTCCTCATAATTCTTTTAATTGTTTTAGTGAGTCCTTTGGAAAGAAAAATATGTGAACTCCACTATATCTATAAGGAGTTGACAACCTTAATCAACAGGATTTTTCCACAATAGGATAAGTCCTTATTTGTCTAAGAGCCAAGTCTTCTTTATATTTTCTCCATCTGAGGTAGGCATTCATTAAAGTTTAATCTCCTAGTAGTGATTGGAAGCCCTGGGTAAAGCATAGGTGCAATTTCCTAACTATACATGTTAAGCCTGCACTGCTTAATTCAAAGGAGTTAATAACTGTTGATAGGAAAAAAATGGATCTTGCTGAGATTAATTTCTAAACCTCAAATGGCTTTAAACTGGTTCATAAAATTCATTAAAGTCTCAACCGATTCAAGTGTACTATGTAAAACAGAACAAGTTCATCAGCTAAACAAAGGTTTAAAGAGAAACTCTTCTACATTTTGAATGATATCTAAATCTAGGGTCTTAAGCAACATTGTACTTCAACAATAAAGTGAAAGCTTCCATATATAGGTTAAACATATATGGGGATAGAGGGTTACCCTATCTTATGCCCCTAAATCCTCTAAATACCTTATAAAACATTTCATTGATAAGAACACATAATTAAGTGCATGTAGTACAAGATTTAATCCAACCTATGAAAGCATCACGAAAGCCAAACACCTCTAGCATTTGGAATAAGAACTTCAGCTTACACAATAAAAGGGCTTACTAAAATCTACCTTTATAGTTCAATTCGGAGGGATATTTTTCCTTAAATAACCCTTAACGAGTTCTAGTACCTTTAGTATAATATCTTTAATATTTTTGTCCTTTATGAAGGCCCTTTGGTTATCAGTGATAATATAATTGAGGACAACCTTCAGTCTGTTAGCAAAGATCTTAAGAATGATTTTTAAAAAAAATTAGAGTAAGATATAGGTCTAAATTTAACAAAGTTAGAGGGGCGTGAGGTTTTAGGAACAAGACAAAGAAAGGTATTATTAATTTCTTTAGGTAGCACTCCCCTAGAAAAAAATTCTTGTACAATATCTCTTACCACTTATCCAATCTCTAGTCAGATCTTGTGACAGAAAAAAAAAAACCATTCAGCCCACCTGGACCAAGAGCCTTCATCTTATTTAATAGAAAAACAATATCTTCATTATCTTTATTCTTAATTGGCTTATTGAGCTTCATTGATTCCACATTTGAGATCTTCTTAGGAATAAAATCTTCAAAGCATATACAAAAGAGGTTATTTCATAGGTATATCTAATACGAAGCTTGTAAAAAATTGACAGCTTCCTTAAGGATATCTTTTTGACCCCTAAGCACTCTACCATCTTGGCTAGTAATCAAGCATATTTTATTAGACTTTTTCCTTGCTGTTAAGGAATTAAAGAAAATCTTGGTGAATTTGTCACCATCTTTAATCCAATTAACCCTCACTTTTTGTTGACTCAAGGAGGAGTGATCTCTAATAGCCTGCAAATAATCTTTTAAGGCTTACTTTTCCTTATCTAGAAGGAGAGAGTGAGGGGTTGAAAACTTCTTTTTTGTTAACTACAATTTTAGTGTTGAGCACTCTTCTAGCATTTATCTTTTTTAGTTCACCCTTAATGGCCTTAAGCTTTTGAACACAAACATGATGCTTTTTTCCAAATGTTGAAACTTCCAATCCTCTCAAGGCAACTTCTTGAAATTCATCATCATTTACTAAAAAATTGTTAAATTTGAATTCAAAGTATCTAGTAACTTTTTAAACATATCATCAATTAAGATTTGTGTATGGTTTAAGAATAGGGGATCCATGAAGGTGCCCTTACATTTAGGGAATTAAGCTAACTAATCAATGTTAACAAGGCTCTATCAAGTTTTTTTTTGATAAACCAATTAGAACTCTATTTGTTGCTCCAAGTGAATGTATATACATCATATTTTAAGTCAGTATCACCCATATAATCTACAAAATGCTTAAAGACTTCATTGTAATGTCTTAGGTTACAATTACGCTCAACTTTAAACCTGTACAGAGTATAATTGAATTTCCCATAAATATCCAAGGACCACTATATACCCCCTATACCCTCTTCAGATTGCACTAGAGGTTAGTTCTTTGGAAGGATAGATTAAAACCATACACAAGGATGTGTAGATAGAAACATTTTCCTAGAAAATGTAGCTTCATATGTATGAGTTGCGCATTTGACTCTATCTCCTCTACTCTCGTAGCATTGGATTTGTAGAAGATAACATTTCTACCATAAGCATGATATGTTGATTAGAGAGAAATTTCAATTGGGACCCCAATTTATTCATATTCCTAATGTTGATCTTAGTTTCCAAAATTCCTAAAATCTAAAGTTTTTCCCTTAATACAAAATCCCACAAAGCATTAGCTTATTTTTGTAGTTCAATCCACGTACATTTAAAAAACATTTGTCGTATTAATTTTTTTTCAACTTTCGAGCCTTTTTTGTCCTATTACTTCTTTGAGATTTCTTCTATACCACACTCTAATATTGGTCCCTGTCTAGTTCCCTTTTGCTAAACTAAGTTAAGGACTATTTGTAGAATTTGCATTCTTATTCACATCAGCTTCCTCCAAAGTTTATTACTATATAATTCCTTTAGTAGAGGCCACACTTTCTGGTAAATAAGTGGGGACAGGTGCTTACATCATTAGAGCTGAGTCATTTGCCAAAGAGGTGGGTTCATTATTGATATGTTGATAACTATGGGGATCTGCTTCTTCCTAAGCCAAGACTTCAATGTAGTCACCTCTTTTGAAAAGCTTACTTATAAGCTTACAAGTCTTACCTTGTATCTTAAGGGATGGTCTCCACTAATAGGTAACTAAGACACCATCTTCAATTAACTTGTTATTTGGACACCAGCTTCTTCTTTCGACTATATTTTCATCTATACGAAAAAGTTTACTAAAGAAGCTAGCTAGCAACTCATACTATGAGTTGTCCAATAATCCAATGGTATATTGTGTATAATGATATATAGTGGAATATTATGGATTTTAACATTTCCTAGTATTATCCCAGGTTGTCAAGTCTAGAGAAACAAAGGAAACTAAGTTATATGTTAGGGACCCTCCTTAACAATCTAGATCGTTTCATCTTACAAGGTGTAACACCCTCATACCCCTTAAGAGGATATACATGTGCCACACAAAACAGAACTAAACAGTTCATAACATTCTAATTTTTTTTCAAGAAACTCATGCAAACATATACTACATTTCATTTGTTCTTGACAACAGTTAACCTTATAAACATTGTATATATATCACAATACATACTTTAAAATTCAGATCCAATCTGTATTATAGTTATTGCAAACTATATATACAAAATACAAAAGGTCTCATCATAATGAGTACAACCCAAAATCAAACTAAACATTTCCAAAACAAAACACATTCTTCTTGGCCACTGCTGTTATCTTTGTCCCCTTCTTTAAACCTTCTTATCAGAACCTACAAGGAGGCAAAACCTCCGTGCTAAATATAAAGCTTAGTGAGAAATAACTAAACAAGATATCAAATCTTCTTTTAACAGTTGTCTAGTATTCACATGTATTGAAATGTCACATTACAAATAATCTTTAATTGCTCAATTTAAAGAGTAATCCAAGCATTATTTGTATCAGAACATATTATAATACATCATAACAGGATATTCTTGTGTCAGAGCAAAACATGTAAGTAGCGGAACAAAATATCATTACTTCAGAACAAAACTCAAAATCTCATAACAAGATAATTGTGTCAGAATAGAACATAACTTGTATCATATTAGACTTATTTGTGTCAGAACAAAATTTAATTGTATAAGAACAGAATTTAGCTTGCATCAGAACGGATCATATCTTAGAACACAAACAGATTAGCCTGTTAGTCCTTTTTTACAAAGTAAGTAACGGGACCAAAATAGGAGATACCTATGATTGGTATCACAGAACAGAAGAGACTTATGTCTTAGTAACAGAAGACACTAAAGTGTCTAATATCAGAAGACACCGAAGTGTCGATATCAGGAGACACTGAAGTGTTGAAGTACAGAAGACACCTTAGTATCACAAGAGCAGCTGCAGACCCTTCTAGGCATACCTATTTACCTACAACTAGGACCCAGCAGTTTTAAAATAAAACATTTACATTTCAGAATCCTCATGTAAAAGTTATATTGTAAAACACATGTCTTTATTCTAATTTGCTCAATTTGAACATATTTATTCACATTTGATTAAACTCAACATGCCTTATAAACATAAGCATTTGCAATGATACACCAATGGATACATTAAGTAATTACACATTACATGTACTCACATAAGTTCCCAACTCACAAACATTCATAACTAACACATTACTTTTGTTCTTAAAATCACATTAGCATTCATAAGTAAACTTCATTCCTTTAACAACTTATAAGTTCCAAAATTAGACACTTTGTTATCAAATAACACCTTCCTTAAGTTATTACCCCAATTAATAATCCAAACCATATTCAACCTTTAACCAACTAATCTCACATCAAACTAGGTTCATTTACACCTTAATCAAGTCCAGTTGTACCATTAAAAAGCTCCTTAAACTTATATAGTCCAACAAATGTAAAAAACCAACCTTTTTCCCTTCCAAAGCATTTCTCACGACCATAGGAAGGCGTCATATAAATCCCAAGATTGTGGGATGTTCACTTACCCAAGAATTTCATTTTGTTTCCAAATTTAACTCCTTCATACTCCATCCAACACACCTTCACCAAAGCCCATCAATTTCACTTCAATTCTACCTTATTCATGCTTCAATCCCTTATCAAATTTGTCGGGTCTGTGTTTTAGGTACCAGGGCGAACTGGGCCCCGCATACCCCAAGTTTGCACGCGACCACAACCCTCAAAAGTATTGTCCTCTTTGGTACTCGAACCTGAGACCTCAAGAATTTGTTGCATTTAAATGCACTCCTCTTACCATTGAGCTAAGTAAGCATTCGTAAGACAGCAAAGAGGACACCAACGTGGGGGAGCTGAAAAAGAAAATAACAAAGACGTGGAGCTTAGAAAAGGGGGCTGGAAAACATAAACTTCAAGGGGGGCTCCATCCATTCTACATTCAACACTCAATTAAGCACTCAGTGACGCAACATTAGAGGGAGATCCGAAACTTATTTATTTTCTGTTTTATAATTTAATTTCTCCTAATGTTATTTGCTGAGCATAATTTCTGTGGTTTTCATCCTACCATGAGTGTGTAATTTCCCCAAAGCTTCAAGGTTGGGGCAAGCTTTTAGTTAATTTTATGGACTAAATCTTTGTTGATTTATTTGTATAGATTTTTGGATTTGATTTCTCTGTTTTGAAATTAATTTTGCTGGTATTGTGTTTGGCCAACCATTACTTGACGTTAGTTGTTAATTGAAGAACCGATAGGTGAAAATTAATAACGGAACTCCAAACAGAGAACTTATAAATTTCAGATTTAGACATAAACTGAATTTATGAGAGAAACAACCAGGTTAGCAAAGAACTTAATGGGTTACGCATGATTGCTAGTTTACGATAGTAAATTAGGAATATTGCGTAACACTCCATTGATACCTTGAAAAAGGTTCTAAGAAACTTTAGGCTTAACCTTCTATCAACCAAAATTCGCCTAATAAATTGATCCAGGTTTAGTCCATAGAAAACGCTAAAAGTGGAACCATCCTTGAAGCTTACCATATTCCATTCGAATTAAACCCCTAGAGAATTTTTGCATTTTTCTTTAGCTTTAATTTTGTTATTTTTGATAGTTAATTTCTTATTTTAATTCCCTATTTTTACACAAATTGCTTAGTCCAATTAATTGTTAGCTCAATGGTAAGAGGCGTGCATTTAAATGCAACAAATCCTTGAGGTCTCAGGTTCGAGTACCAAAGAGGACAATACCTTTGAGGGTTATGGTCGCGTGCAAACTTGAAGTACGCATGGTACGCAAAACACTGACCCAACATTAATTAGGTCAATGGTAAGAGGCGTGCATTTAAATGCAACAAAACTTTGAGGTCTCGAGTTCGAGTACGAAAGAGGACGATACCCCATGAAGGTTGTGGTTGCGTGCAAACTTGAAGTACGCATGGTACGCAAAACACGGACCCAACATAACTAATGCTCCAGTTGCATTCATCGATCTGGTGAATATAGTGTTTAGGCGTTATTTAGACCAGTTTGTAGTGGTGTTTATAGATGATATCCTGGTCTATTCCAAGAATTAACACGATCATGTTTAGCATCTTCGGATTGTGTTACAAACCCTGCGGGAAAAATAGTTGTATGCTAAGTTGAGTAAGTGTGATTTCTGGCTTTGGGATGTATCTTTTCTAGGACATGTTGTTTCTTCTCAAGGGATCAGGGTTGATTCCAGTAAGATTAAAGCAATTATTAACTGGAAGCCACCACAAAATGTGACAAAAATGAGAAGTTTTTTAGGTTTGGCGGGTTACTATCGCCGGTTTGTAAAGGGGTTTTCGATGATATCATCCCCTTTGACTAAATTGCTATAGAAAGGAGTGAAGTATGAATGGTTTGACAAATGTCAAACTAGCTTTGATCAACTAAAGAGAATGCTTACTGAAGCTCTTATGTTGGCTCAACCCACTTCTAGTAAGGAATATGTTATGTTTAGTGATGCATCTAAAAATGGCTTGGGTTATGTTTTGATGCAGGATAGAAAGGTTGTTGCATATGCCTCTAGGAAACTAAAGCCTCATGAATAGAACTACTCTACATATGATCTTAAACTTACAGCGGTAGTGTTTGCTTTGAAAATTTGGTGGCACTACTTATATGGTGAAAAGTGTAGGATTTTTACTGATCATAAAAGTTTGAAGTACCTACACACCCAAAAGGAACTTAATCTGAGACAATGACATTGTTTGGAACTATTTAAATGTTATGACTGCATTGTGGATTACCATATGAGTAAGGTTAACGTTGTGGCTGATGCCTTGAGTCGGAAGACTATTTCAGCATTGTCAGTGCAGCAGAGTGAAAGGAAACTTGTATTTGATGGAACTTTAATAACTCAATTAAAAGCTAGGCATACCTTGAGATAAGAAATTTGTGATGCCCAAAAAATTGATGATAAGTTGCAACAACTTGTCTTGGCAACTCAAGAAGGCAAACAACTTGACTTTTCTGTGAAAGGAAATGATAATCTGTATTACAAAGATCGATTATGTGAGCCAGTTAATGATGAATTGAAGAGAAAGTTATTATTTGAGACCCATAATATTGTCTTTAAAATGCATCCTGGTGGAAATAAGATGTATTAAGATCTGAGATAGCATTATTGGTGGTCAGGTATGAAACGTGATGTTGTAGATTATATGTCTAAATGTTTGACATGTCAGCAAGTTAAAGCTGAGCATCAGGTTCCATTTGGTTTGTTATATCCAATTTCAATTCCTCAATAGAAACGGGATAACATTACCATGGATTTTGTCAATGGACTTCCTCTCACTTAAAGGAAGCATGATGTTGTATAGGTGATTGTTAATAAGTTCACTAAGTCTGCTCACTTTTTGCCTATTCATCCTGATTATTCATTGGATAGGCTTGCAGACTTATAAGTGAATGAGATAGTGAGGTTGCATGGAGTGCCATTATCTACTATTTTTTATCGTGATCCCCGATTTACTTCGAGATTCTAAAAAAGTCTACAAAAGGCTTTAGGTACTCAAGTTAAGTCCAGTACCGCTTTCCATCCCCAGATAGATGGACAATCTAAAAGGGTTATTCAGGTGTTGGAAGATATGCTTCGAGGTTGTGTGCTAGAATTCTCAGGAAGTTGGGATAACTATCTTACTCTGATGGAGTTTGCCTATAACAACAGTTATCATACTAGTATTGCCATGGCGCCATATGAAACTCTATATGGTAGGAAGTGTAGAACTCCGGTGCATTAGACAACATTAAGTGAAAAATAATCGAGCTTGATATTGTGAATGATACTAAAAAAAAGTTCAAGTTATCCAACAAAGGTTGAAAGCTACCAGTGATAGGCAGAAATCCCATGTTGACTTAAAAAGGAACGATATTGAGTATTAGGTAGGTGATGAGGTATTTTTAAAAGTGTCACCGTGGAAGAACATACTTCGGTTTACGAAGAAAGGTAAGCTCAACCTACAATACATCAATCCTTATGAGATTCTTAAGAGAGTCAGAACAGTAGCTTAACAGTTAGCTCTTCCTGAAGAATTAGCCAAGTTGCATGATGTGTTTCATGTTTCCATGTTGAGAAAATATCGGTCTGATGATTCATATAAGATTCTTTTGTAAGAAATTCAAATACAACCAGATTTGTCTTTTGAGGAAGGGCCTATGTCTATCTTGTCCAGAGAAATCCAACAACTCAGGAATAAGCAAATACCTCTGGTGAAAGTACTCTGGTAACACCATGGACTCGAGGAAGCAACATGGGAGCTAGAATCAATCATGAGAGCTCAATGTCCTCAGCTATTCTCATCAGGTATGAATTTCGAGGACGAAATTATTTTAAGGGGTAGAGAATTGTGAGGCCCCAAATTATACCCTAGTTGAAATGTTACATGTCCTTAAAAGTATATGTGATATGATTGCGAATTGCATATGTTTTAAATCTTAGTTTGATGGACCATAATTAGTAACTTGGAATAAATTGATACCATTAAAGAATTAAGGTATTAAGATGTACATTTGGACTAGGAAAATGTCAAGTGGCAAGATAAGTTGGTAAATGAAAATTAGTATAGCTAAGCTTATACTTTGAATGACATTTGGTAGCATTAGTTGAGTGACAAGTGGCCTAATTGAATTGTAAAATTTGGCAGCCACATATGAAGACATGTAGATGGCTTCATTAAAGGACAAGTAGCTTACCTTCATGTTTGACATGTGGCTTGATTAAATCAAGAACACCTAGCATCCAAAGAGTTAGGCATGTGGTGAATCATGCTTCATTCTTGATGTTTCTGCCTTCCCTCTTCACTTTGCTCTTCTCTACTAAAACTCTCTCTTACACTCGCTGCTCCTGGGTTTTTACTTTAATTTGCATCATCAACACTTTAAATCCTTGCTAGATACTACATCAAGGAAAAAGATTATTTTATCTTCTATGTTCTTCTTGGTGCTAAGATTTGCACCTTGTTCTTGGATGTGTGCTAGTTGCATGAAGGGCTAGTTTTGCTTGTTCTTTGAAGTTGGACTTCGAAGTTAAATAGGTAAGGGAATTCTAAACTTGATTACATATTTTAATATGAATTATATGATGCTTGAATTGGATAGAATATGTATTGAGATGATGGTGAATTGAGATCTGGAATATGATAATTGTTTGATAGCTTTTACTTTGGACTTTAATGCATGTAAGATCATAGAATGTGAATTGCCTAATGAATGACTTTTGAATTGGTTTTGGACATAAATTTTATAAGGGATTGAAGCATAAATAAGGTAAAATTGAATTGAAATTGATGGACTTTGCGGAAGTTGTATTGGATGAAGTATGAATGGACTTTGGTGAAGGTGTATTGGATGGAGTATGAAGGAGTAAAATTTGGAAGCAAAATAAAGGTTGTGGGTGTGAACTTTCGGTTCACTCATCTCAACATTGTGGGATTTATATGACTCATTCCCACAGTCATGGGAAGTACTTAGGAAGGAGAAAATGTTGGTTTTAGGCACTTGTTGGACTATATAAGGTTAAGGTACTTTATAATGGTGTAATTGGACATAATTAGGTGTAAAATGAACCTAGTTTTATGTGGAATAAGTTAATTAAAGGTTAAATAAGGTTTGGATTTTTAATTGAAGTAATAACTTAAGGAAGGAGTTATTAGATAACAAAGTATCTAATCTTGGAAGTTATAAGTTGTTAACGATATGAAGTCTACTTATGAATGCTAATATGATTTAAAGAACAAGAGTAATGTGTTAATTGTAAATGCTTGTGAATTGGGAACTTGTGTGAATACATGTCATGTGTGATTACTTAATGATTTCAGTGGTGCATTATTGTAAATGTTTATGTTTATAAGGCATGTTAAGTTTGATTAAATATGAATGAAAATATTCAATGTAAGTAAAGCGGAATAAGTCACATGATATGCAATATATCTTTCACATATGATTCTGAAATCTAAAATATTTGTTTTAAAACTGCCAAGTCCTAGTCGTGGGTAAATAGGCATGCCTAGAAGAGTTTGCAGCTGCTCTTATAACTTAACACTAAGGTGTCCCCTAATTATTGACACTACGGTGTCCCCTGATTAATGATACTATGATGTCCTCTGATTATCGACACTATGGTGTCCCTGATTTTGAGACATAAGTCTCTTCAGTTTTGATATAAACAGGTTCTGATCTGATACAAGATAAGCTTTGATTTGATACAAAACATATTATGATATTATATAAGTCATATTCTGATCTGAAAGAGTTATATCCTGTTTTGATATTCAGCTCTGATACATGTACATTATGTTATAATATTTATGAGTTTTGTTTTGATGCAAAAAAGATTTATATTAATGAATCATAATTTTTTCTAAGACATATAATTTTTGGATTGCTCTTTAATTTGAACAAAAAAAGATTGTTGTGATATGATTTGATCCAGTATATATGAATGTTAAGCAACTGTTAGCACGGTGGTTTTGCCTCCATGTAGGTTCTGATAAGAAGATCTAAGGCTGGGACAACCGTAGTGGACAAAGAAGGATGTGTTTTGTTTTGGAAGATGTATATTCTTGTTTAAGTTATATTTCAATGTAATGAGACATGTTGTATTTTGTGCTTTGTTTAATGGTTTCTAATAACCTTAATACAAGATGGATTTGGAACTTATGGCATATATTTGAAATAGTACAATATGTTTGATATGTTTTGTTTACAACAACATCTAATGATATGTAATATATGTTTGCTTGAGTTTTTGGAAGTGCTTTGGATTGTTTGGAATGTTTTAGTTATGTTTTTGTGGCATTTGCATATCCTCCCGAGTGGGTATGTGGGTGTTACATGATGAGCTTCTTAGCACTATGACTTACAATATGTTTTGTAAACGATCTACAAGGGGGGGTTGAATAGATCTTTAAAACTTTTCGCAATTTCTACACAAAACACGGAATTAATACACACAAAACAATTTAATCAAATTAAATAAAGAGTAGGGAA
>JANZLH020000119.1:2635758-2646672 GCA_026770325.2 Erythroxylum fimbriatum | reverse complement strand
CGTGTTATCCACGGGCGCAAGCTCACCCCCTCCTATCCCGTCCCATCTCCAGGTGAAGAGCATGAGATCAAGAATTGAGTATAAGGGCAATTACTTCACAAGTCGATTTGATTTTGTATTTCCAAGCAAATTTTTGTAAATCGATGCTTTAGATGCATTTTGGGAAAATGTTGCATTTTGTAAGTTATATTTTGGATATTGTTGTAAATGGGCTTGAAATGCCTACTAAAGCATTGTAAAATATTGTTTTGATGTAAATGAAGTATATGTATGCATTATGAACGTTTATGCCAAATCAAGCTTTTACATGGTTAATTTCAGTTTTCATGAGGGTTTGATTATGTTCCGGGACTTTAGGAAAATTTTGGATAAATTTGTGTAAGTTGTTGGATTTTGTCTTTTGGAAAGTTTAAGGAGATTATGTGATATTTCCAATAGTATGAAGTTTGTAATAATTGGATATTGGGATGGAGAATTATAGGCATTACAAGATGAGATGTTATGCATGTATTTGAGTTGGTAGCAATTTAGGATGAATGTTTGACAATTACGTTTTAATGAATTTAATGTTTGTGACTTGATAATTGGAGATTGTTTAGATGCTAGTGAATGTAGGAATCATATGAATTTGGGATGAGTATATATATGAGTACCCAATTGGGAGAAGAATTATTGTGAAGGAGATTGGAATAGAGGAATAGGAATTAAAATGTTCTAAGTTTTTCACAAGAGAAATTGTATACTCGGATTCCCAATGGAAATCGGGATCGATCTAAGTAGAATTGGGATAAGTTGTCTTCATAGAAGTTGTAGCTCATCCTTTTATCTTTCCAACGGTACTAAGTTTGCGTTGTTTTGAGGTCGGAGCTAAGAGATATGGCCGTTTAAGCAGGAGATGTCAAGTAGAAAAAAAAGGGTACCCGAGAGTTACACGGCCAGACCGTGTAAAGTTACACGGGCCGTGTAATTCGGGTGAGGAAGACATTTTTCACCCGAGAGGGACACGGGCTGACCGTGTAAATTCACACGGCCCGTGTAAAATTCACACGGACTGTGTAAAATTTACACGGGCCGTGTAAATTTATGAAATGGGGTGACTTTTTCCACCGAGGCTCACACGGGCAGACCGTGTGTTTTGAGTCCCTCAATGTCCAAATTTTAAATTTTTGGTATTTTGGTTCATATCTTGAGTTATACAACTCCAATTGAAGTGATTCTTGTTTTAAAATGAACTAGAGACTTAAGGTTACGATTTCCATGAAGAAGTCAACTTATGATTTTGATGATTTGACTAAGTTGCGCTCACCGCTAGTATGAAATGGCAGTAAATGCCCCCTTTAAGGTTTTTAAGCAAGGCTCATGTCTCGCAGTCGTTGGGCTCCAGAATCGAGGTCCAACACTTAATCTCTACCTTTGTATCATCTCCAAAACGAACATTCATGTTCACTTTTGTTTCCAAATCCACAAATTTGCTTTTGTCTCATGTCATGTGTTGCTTCCACCGTTATCGAGATATCACATGATGTCTTTTTCTATGGAGCCTTCTTTTTGAGAAAACAAAGGAGTATTACCTTCCACTTCCTTATGCTTAATAAAGTTCATCTCCTCATTATAATTCTTAATTTGACACTCCTAAAAATAGTGACTATTCTTCCCACATGGGTGACTGACAACGAGTCGTAACGCTAGTTAAAATAAAATAACTAGACTATTACTATAGTAGTGGTGAGTCTAGATCGATTCTACAAAGAGTGTGTGAAAAGTTGTTGAAATGAAATTAATCAGTGTTTAGGAAAAAGGGGGTTTGGTTTGGAATAAGAAAATAAAATAAAAATAACCTAACGAAAACAAATTAAAGAAAACATGCGAAATGATAAAAGTGGAGAATTTGGTAGGGACCCAGTTCTTTAGTTCAATCTCGGCCTACACCCTAATTAAACATATCTCATGGATTTGTTGTTTTCTAACCTCTCCTAGCAACTATTAATCGCGGGTTAATAATTAACTCGAGTTTTCCTTTAGTTTTTATTTAATCAAGATACAATCATTAATTAAACCTAACCATGAAATACCTAGGATACGATCTCCAGATTTAATTAGGCAGTAGCATTATGAACTAGAAAAATTGATTAATCAAGGAAACAATCACATACGATGCATCATTTAACCTAGGTCATGTTATCCCTAATGATTACAAATCATTTGTCTCTACACATGAATTTCAACATAACAATTACAGATTATATCAAAATTTTAGCAATGAGTTTGCAATTAAATGATTCAATGAACGCATTAAAATCATCCTTTCACAATACCTGAGGAGTTCATACACAAATAACTGAACAATAACGAAAATTCAATTACCCATACACAAAACCAATCAATTAACATAGGATAACACAATTAATTTCTAATGAGAGAAAGAAATAACAAAAATAGGAAAATACACTTAACCCGGGTTGTCAGTGTCGATGTTACCTCTGAACTGACGTCAGGACGTCTAGCCCTTCATGAATCTCTCCCAAGAAAATGCTTCAGCCCCACATTGAATAACCCAGCAGAAGACCACCCTAGCAGTGCCTCTACTATTCACTGATTTGATGAATTATGTTTTTGGTCCAACTTATTGTTTTAAAACCCTCATGTTGTCTTGTCCTTAAATGCAGTCCTTGTCTACATTTAACGCAGTTGTCTGCATCTGCGTTTCTGCAGGATGTTTGCATGAAACACAAACTGCATTTTCTCTCTAACCACCTCGTTGTCATTTTGGTCTCTTCTATCTGTTACATATTGCGCCGTTTTTCTCCTGGCTTCCTCCTTATGCTACTGCATGGACTGTCATTTTAGTCATGGACTGCTTCCTTCCAGCTGGCTTCCTCTGCTTCCAGCATTGCCGTTTTGTCTCATTTAATTCCCAGCTGCTAATTAACGTAATTACATGCATAATCCATGCAGCTCACGCTATTTACATTTTTTCTTTTATTTTAATTTCTTCTTCTTGCTTTATGAAGACAAGTGAAAAACAATCTTCGAAAAATAACCCAAATATCGTGCTTTAGACTCACTTTAACTTCTTTGCTTTCGAATTGTGCTTAAAATCACATATGAGTCAAAATGAGTATCTTAAGCAATTTCATGTCAATAATTACTAAGTGTTATGGAATAATTTCATAGTCAATTAAGCACCTATCAATTTTCCCCACACTTAGCTTTTGGCTATCCTCGAGAAAAATATTAAAATTAAGCTCAAAGACCCAAAAACATTGACTCATTTCCCATATGTTCCAAGAATACATAATCATAAACAAAGATGAATGACTTTAAAAAATCATAGCAAGAATTTAACATTCCAAGCATTTAGTCATGATCAATCAACATTCATCATCTTCAAAAGCTGAGCAATCTAATGGTAGACTCAAAAAATATGTTTAACTAAAATATATCCACGGGTACAGTCAACACCATTCATAATCATGACAATCCATAAATTTGCATTCAATTTCATTTCTCTACCACTAATGTTCACATGAAAAATCATGAATCAAATGACTTTTTAGAGTTGTAATATGGGCAAAGGTGAGGTGAGATGTATTTGGGTCAAGTAGCATAAAAGTCATTAAAGCTAGTGAAACAAATGCAACACTCAATATGACATCAAGTGCACAAGTTCACACTCATACCTAACTAGGTACCTTCAGCTATGACGAATGCAACACTTATATTTCACAACTCATATCAGCTCTCACTCACAAACCACATGAAGCATATACCAATCCAAAGGAACCACTCATACAATTTATGCCAATAATACATTGAAACCACAAAAGTGAACCTTCCAAGCCAACATCTACCTCATATTCAACATACTCAAATAACACATTCATTACTACTCTAAGAAGATGCATTAGTTATGAATAACTTTGCACTTCCTCCTTGATAAATTTATTTAAACAAAAAAATCATTCTTTTTCTTTCTTTCCTTTTCATTATCTTTTCTTTTCTTTTCTTGTTCTTTTCTCTTTTTTTTTCTTTCTTTTCCATTCTTTTTTTCAACATTAAAAGAAACTACATTAACATGGGAATTTCAATGATAAGACATATCAAAACATCCAAATATTAACCAACCCACAAATATGTACACCCCTATACGTACAGTTTTGTACATCCACAAACTCATCAATAAAAAGCGTTCCACTAGCTTTATGTGGTTTATACAAAAAGAAAGGTATAAAGCTCTAGGGGGTTAACAAGGGAAAAACCATGCCAATAGGGTAGGTTATTTGGCTAATGTAGTTCGTAAAAATAAAGAATGCCTAATCATTTCCATATTAATGCATGTGATAAAAATGTGGCCTCAAATAAAAATTCAAGGTAAAATTAGGATGTACATGTCATGAAGGTCACACATTATCAAAAGACAATGAGATTGATATGAATGTGTTAGTCTAATACGGCTCAAAATCTCACCGGCTTTGTCTACCACTAGTCACTACTCTTCTAAAGATAATGAACATTGACCAATCATAAGAGCAAAAGTATATGCTAAAGTTGCTATGAAATACTCTAGTCAATTCATTCTTTAATCATGAATATATAGTCCTAGAAGCAATTGAAAATGAGAAAATGTTTGTTTTGTTTGTTTTATTCTTTCTTTCATTTGGATTGAAAACTTAAAAAAAGCAAGAAAGAAACCAACAAATAACTCACATGCATATAACAAGAAATGCGAAAATGTAAACAAAAAAAAATTACTTCCCTTAGGTTGCCTCCCAAAAAGCTTCTTTATTTAGGGTCGCTGGCTCGACTCCTTTTCCTTCTCACATGACAAAATTGTGATCTCCAGGTATACAGTTAGCGCCACTTCCACGCGAGGTTGTTTCGGATAGGGCCTTAGTTGATCATCATTCCCATTTGGTGTCCTCCCTATCCTTAGACTTTCGATCTCTATTGAGTACATGCTTTCTTGAAAGTTCCAAAATGTCTCTTCACCTTTTTCTTCCTCGTTTAATTCCTCTAACTTACTAGATAAAAGTAAAGAGTCATTCTTAACAACAAAATGGAACCCATTATTTACCTTTGAGCTAAAGATATAGTCTTTTCTTCATTAATCTCCCCCTTAACTTCTTTGACACAAGTAATTCCTTGAGTATTGCTCTCGAAATTCTCGAGCTCCTTATCACTCTGTAAGGTTTCCGCACTAACGTCCATTGGGTATACCTTAGGTTGATATAGTTGCTTCTCTTCTATGTGTGATTCTAGGTAGTCGATCCTCACTAGCATCTCACTCTTTTGGCTTTCCATATTCTAGTTTCTAGACGTTATATGCCTCATTTCCTACTGGAATTGATGCAACTACTGTTGTAAGCTCTGTTGAAATTGGAGATTGTTAGCAATCACATCATTCATCAATTCTTCGAAAGATGTGCCTAAGTTTTGACAAGAAGCTTCTAGTCCACACGGGAATTGCTGTGTGTCCTGCAAACTATCATGGAAGTAATTATGATAATTATCCCATCCATAAAAAGTTAGGTTGATCAGTTTAAACATTATTATAGGATTAAGAATATGAGTTATAAAAGAAATTACTTCCGTCCATATCGATTTTTTTCACAAACACGAAACAAAAAAATGAAAAGATCACGAAATAACTAAAAAAAATCAATTACAAACTAATATATACAAAAACACCAATTAAAGTCATAAACAAAAACTAAAACATCTCACTCCCTAGCAACGACGTCAAAATTGAAAGCGAGTCAAAATAAAATAACTATACTACTACTATAGCAGTGTTGACTCTAGGTCGATCTTACAGAGAGTGTGTGAAAAGTTGTTGAAATGAAATTAATGGTTGTTTGGGAAAAAGGGGGTTTGGATTTTGGAATAAGAAAATAAAATAAAACTAACCTAATGAAAACAAATTAAAGAAAATATGCGAAAAATGATAAAGTGGAGAATTTGGTAGGGACCCAATTTTTTGGTTCAATCTCAGGCTACACCCTAATTAATCATATTTTATAGATTTGTTATTTTCTAACCTATCATAGCAACTATTAATCATGGGTTAATAATTAACTCGATTTTTCCCTTAAGTTTTGTGTAATCAAGGTATGATCATTAATTAAACCTTACCACCAAATAACCTAGAATATGATCTCTAGATTTAATTAGGCAGTAGCATTACAAATTAGGAAAACCGATTAATCACGGCAATAACCACACACGATGCGTCATTTAACCTAGGTCATGTTCTCCCTAATGATTAGGATCATTAGCTGCTACACATGAATTTCAACATAATAATTATGGATTATATCGAAATCCTAGCAATGGGTTTACAATTAGACGATTCAATGAACGCATTAAAATCATCTTTTCATAATACCCAGTGGGTTCATACACAAATAACTGAACAATAACAAAAATCTGATTATTTATACACAAAACCCAAATCAATTAACATAGAATAACACAATCAATTTCTAATGAGAGAAAGAAACAATAAAAACAATGAAATACACTTAAATCGGGTGGTCGGCGTCGATGTCACCTCCAAACCGGTGTCAAGACGTCTAACCCTTCATGGGTCTCTCCTAGAAAAATGCTTCAACCCCCATTAATAACCATACCCGAAACCCCCTAGGTTATTCTTCCACTGCGCCTCCAAGTTCTCTTTAGTCGCAAGCTTCTCTCTACTATTCATTGATGTGACGAATAAACATATTGGGTCACGTATACTATTCATGCCTCACTTAAAGCCCTCTGATGTCTTCTCTTGAAACGCATTTCTTTTATGCATCTGCGCTTATCGCAGACGTTGTTTGCATTTATGTAGGATGTCTGTGTGAAACGCTGAGTGCGTTTTGCTTACACTTCCCAACTATTACATCGCCGTTCATGCTACTACGTTTCATGCTCCACTGGGTCATCGTTTCTACTTCTCTTCATGCTACTATGTTTCCTTCACGGACTGCTACCATTTTATTGTCCATTAAATTGATGTTTTTGTATGACAACAACATGCACGTTGCATGCTCTCTATGATTCTTCTTCTTCTTCTTTTCCTAGCTTCTACCTACACTGTCGTTGTCTTCTTGGACATTGCTATGTGTTTTTAGTCCTGGCATGGTCTACTGTGTGTTGACGTTTTCTTCATCTTGCATTGTTGTTTCGCTCCTTCCAGCCATCCATTAATTTCATGTGCATGTGTTATCCCATATCTATTGCTTTGTTTGCATGAGTTGGTCCAGCTGCTACATTTTGCTCCATTTGTTGCTTATCCTCCTCCTAGCTTCCATCTTTGTTTTATCATAATTCCAAGATGCTTTCCATTAAATTCACGTTATTGTATGCAAAAACTTGCAATTTCCACGCACAGCAGCACGGTTTTAGGAATCTAATACATCACATACAAACAACGATTTAAAGAGAAAAAAGTGTTTTAGTCAAGTTAGACCTTATTATAAAGTTTAAGTAGCATTAGGATAAAATATAAGATATTAGTAAATAAAGATCAATATGAAATATTACATTTTATTTGGACCCAATTGGTATTTAGTTAAACATAATTCTAATTCTAATTAAATTTTAAATTAAATTAGAATTTAATTAGAATTAAATTACTAAAAGGTCCAAAACTTATTATGAATGAATTGAAGCTTTACGAAGCTAACACTTTTTGCCTAACTCTCTCTATTCTATTTGTAGAGTTCTTTCAACATGTTATGTGGAGATACTGTTAGAAGCTGAACACGTATACAACTACATCAATTGAGATAAGCGAATTTCAGAAACGACTCAAGGGAAACAATAAGAAAATGATCAATCTTCATAATAAGGCACGAATTATAATTCACGCTTTATTATTTTTATACGTTAATTATGTTATAGAATTTTAAGTGACGTTGACATTGAAAAAATCAAACAAAATTTTTTCATGCTTATTTCATTGTACATGGGATCGAATTCTGCCCGATTTCTAAACAAAATGAATACTTATTAAATTCTCGGTCATTTTGTACTTTATGGTGTTAGATATCATTTTCTTTCAACTTCCAAACAAACAAATTTAAAGAAAGCAATACACTAGATTTTGGTTAAGATGGTTTAATATTATTTTCTTTCAGTTTTCAAATAAACAATTTTAAAGAAACTAATACACCAACATTTTCGTTAATCTCTTTTAATGCTCATTATCTTTATAAGTATAAGACCTCGCTCAACCCATATGTCTTTCTTTATGTATCAACATGACAGAAAATAAGCAGCATTCTTTCACAGTTTTAAGTCATGATAACTAACAATATACAACCAAGGGTACACATAAAGAGCAGAAGTTAACAATCGCCTCTATGTTGGGCTTTTAACCCAAAAGACGAAATTTTTTGGACTGCAGATCTCAACGTCCTGTTTTGTATCCACAATGGATGCAGTCTTTGTCAATTATCAAACGAAGAAAAAGCATGCCAAAGGATCTCCTTCAAATAGACAGAACTGGACCATCTTCGACATGTCCTCTATTGTCATTATGTATGCCACATCGTTGCTTGACCGAAAGCACTTTTTGTGTTTTATAAACCCAACTTATGTGTAAAATACTTGTAATAAAGATATGGTATGCTCAAATTATAAACTAAACCAAATGAAGAGTAAATCCAACATGTGAGAATCTTCCATCTAATTTTACTCTTTCTACTCCCATCAAATACATAAAACGTTGTCGTTTTGACCACCGAATAAGATTGGAAAGTCTCTATACTCATGTTCAATAGTTAAAATGATGTCACATGATTAAACGAGAAAAATTCTTTTGTTAAGTGACTGTTTCACCACAATAGTTTAAGTTATTGTGTAAGGCTAACTTAATTGGTTTTATATATTCATTAACACACCCCCCTCAAGTGAAAGTTCTTTGGACTTGAAACTTGCACAGACTCACTCTATTTTATGCTGAATAATAGGTGAGTGGTACGATTTAAACTCACGACCACTTGATCACAAAGGCTCTTATACTATATTAAGTTATCGATTCACTATAATAATTTAAGCTATTGTGTGAGGCCAACTTAATTAATTTTATACATTCAATAACAAATCTAAACTCAAATCCAACATGTACCAGCGGTGGATCAGTGAGTAGAACCTGGGGCAAATTAGATTGATTAACTAAACTATTTGAAAATCCAAGATGAGATCATATATGCACGAGATATTGGATTTTTATTTGGGAAAAAAAAAGCAGACGACCGCCTTGTTGTTAAAAACAAAAGGCAATAAGCTTAAGGAGTGTGGTTGAGTGGAAGGGACTCATCCATCCTTAACCAAAGGTCAGGAGTTCGATCCTTGGCTTTGGGTATGGAGCAGCCTTAAATCCTTGGGTCAGCTGTCCCACCCTGCGAGGTACCTACAAACCAGCGAAGGGATTAGTCACTAAATCCGCCGGTGGATACCCTGATCTAGGACAAAAAAAAAAAAACAAAATGCAATAAAAAACAGCATTGATTAACGGAAAAACATTGCTGGAGACACAGAAATACAGACACTGTAGACAAGTGCGCTGAACCGAACGTAATGTATGAAGTTGAACCAGCCAAGAAACTTGGAAAAGGACAAGGTTTGGAGTTAGAAGAAACAATGCACCAGTTACTAAATATGTGTTTGGTTCTCAAGCGTGACAACGCATGCAATGCAGTGCAATGCACGAGTTCTTTGTGCATATAAGGAGAGAGGAGAAGAAGACAAACAAGAGGAAGAAATAAATGCTCAACCCCAAGTGGAGAAAGGAGGGTAAGAAAAGGCCAAAACCAGCAAGAATTGAATTCGTGAAACCTAACCCACCACATCACATGCCCTTTCTCTCTCTCCCTACTTTCTTGCCGTGGCTACGTGTGGATGCATTCACCAAAGCATATTCCACTTTTCTATTCCAATCCTGTGTGAAAGCACATAAACCACTTTCCTCTCCGTCGTAGAGCTCAAACTGCCACCCCATTCAACTCTAAAGTGGTTTATAAAGATGTTTAGATTGAATGTCTATACAAAAGTGAGTTCTCTACATGTTAACATACCTAGGAAGTATGTTTGATGCATCAAGACCTACACTTTTAAATGTTGTCGATGAAATTTCACTTCCTAACACGAGCAAAGATCAAAATGAAAGTGGGAGTGGCAGTAGTGGACATAGTTGACAATGTCAAATGGTTACCTCCAAAAGAAAAAGGAATTGGCCACATCAGCTAATTCCACAAAGAAGAATCAAGAAGCATCCTCCTTCTAGATCCTAAAGTCCTAACCTTTTGCTCGGTCGGTCCCCAACAGTCCCAGCCCTCCTCTCACCATCATACAACTAATAAAAGAGCCAAACTTACTTGACCCTTTAAAAGACTTGAAAAGCTTGCGTTGAAGGAGACTCAAAATAAAACCTATTTGGGTACATAAACAACATTTACTTTTTAAAAAAGTTTAGGAATCAGCAACTATATGTTCAATCAAAAACATTAAAGCCTTAGAGCAACACGTAAATATATTTCTTTGTAATTAAAAAATAATGAGGTCGTTTAATAGAAATCGTCTCTTTGTAGCCTTATACACCGGAATCTAGAGGAGGAGTTGTTGTTATTGTTGTTGTTTTATCACAAGTATTTTGTCAAACGATGAACGTAAGAAATTGTCCTTTTCATAATCTTAATTAGCGTTGAAAATTACAAACATACATACATGTCAATAAAGATTATTCAAATTTCTCCATCGAGTTTGTTAATCTCAACTTTGAAAATAAAAGTGGGAATCTTCAATCCTATTCGTCATCCAACATATGAAGTTGGCGTATAAACTTCGTGGTAACACGGGGCCAGATCCTTTGGCCCCCTACTCTGGCCCTGTTCTGGCCCCTGGTAATCAGGGCCATCCACTTAT
>JANZLH020000119.1:2606356-2631294 GCA_026770325.2 Erythroxylum fimbriatum | reverse complement strand
ATTATAAACATGCATATAAATTTAAGAATGACACTTATTTTGAATAATTAAAATGTATCTAAAACGACACTTATTATAAATCAGGGGAGTACTTCGTATCAATCTATCGAAAAAAGTTCTTTTATCAATTAAAAATAATACTGTATATCTTTGAACCTCCTTACATTCTGCGTAATAGTACAACTTTCACTAAATGATGTCGCGTTGTTGTCGTCATCTTGAAAAGCCTTACTCGACTTTCCTTCATCTGCCCAACAATCGCTTTCACCTCATCCATCCATCTTCCCGGCGCTTGCAAGCCCGCTTATCAAAGGCCTAGCGGTCGTTAGATTGCGCACCAAGTCACCAACCCTTTTTTTCTATACTCTTTATTATACAATTGGTGATGCTTTTGAGAGAGGGGTCTAAACTCTAAAACTAAAACTAAAACGGCCCGACGACAACGCCGTCGATGAGCATACATATCATTTTTTATTGCATTTGTCTTTATAATAGCTCCTTGTCCTTGTTAAACGACAAGAAAACTCGAGTTTTGAGCATTTGCATGTCCTTGTCCACCTTGTTAAACGACAAGAAAACTCGAGTTTTGATTGTGATATTGGTTAGCGTGAGTTGAACGTCTTTTCCTCGTCTTGTAGTTTCTACCTCTATGCTTTCCAACGTCCACCTTAACAACACCCTCTTCTTTCCTTTTATTCTATTCCGTTATTGTTAATACTGATAAAGGAATCATCCAACGCCATATGTCTAGAACATTACAGATACCTGTTTTCCCCATATATTGATCATCACCCATCTTCGTCTTTTCAGTTTCCGTCTCCAATCGTTTCTTGTGATTGTAATTATGACACACGAATCGTGTCACTGAGATTTTCTCGCGCGCTTCGGGTACAATTTCTCGTTCACGTATTCTCCTTTTTTCCCTGTTAAAGTTTCTCCCTTTCTTGGTTTCCATCAACCCCCCAAAACCATTGGATAGATTATGGCTGTTTTGTTCTGTTTTCTCTTTTTCTTCCCTTTTTTTAATGACTATATTAACAACTGAACAAAGGTGGGAACAGGGATAGAGCATAGGTAACTATGGTTTATGATTGATAATCATGATGCAATGAGGTTAAACAGTTTCCATGCTTTTGAAAGTTTGGATTCGTTGGACGCTCTTTATCATTCATTGACATATGGGGAAAATTTTCAGTTGGTTTACTCAACGTATTGTGTAGTTGTGAGGAAACTGCTTCTCTCTGTAATCTTAGTCGGTGTCACCTGAGTTGTTTGTTTAAAATATCTTTCGATTGCTGTCTGGCTCATTTTTCAACCTTGCTAGTCTCTGTTTTATTTACTGTACAGGTGAAGAAACTGTACGGAACACAGGCAAATCGACTGGTTAGTTGTTATAGTTATTGAAGCAGGGTAAAGCTTGAAAATTGGATACAGCAATAAAGGGCCATGGAGATGAAAACTTACCAATATCAGGCTGGAGAACTGTTAAAGGAATATTTACTAGCTGATCCCATCATTCCATACACTTCTATAATTGTTGGTATTTTTGCGAGCAAGATGGTATGTTCTGATTATTGTATACCTATCCTGATCCCTTGTCCTATAATTCCATGGTGTGTCTTATTTTCCCATACTTCTCAGGTCTATGATCTTACTCAGCTTTTCAGTGTTGTTTATTTCAAGAGCTATACAAATCTCTCGCAAATGCAGCGTATTGAATGGAATAACCGGTATTAAGCTTTTTCAGTCAATATATTAAATCTACCCCTTTTTTCTGTAGCATTCGTTTAACTAGTATCGATCACTCATGCAGGGCTATATCCACTGTTCATGCCCTTTTCGTCACAATTGTGTCATTGTACTTGGTATTCTGCTCTGATCTCTTTTCTGATGAACATTTTGTGGGCCTTATCACATTTCGAAGTTCTTCCATGACTACATTTGCATTGGGGGTAAGACTACTTAGAATGTCTTAAATTTTCTTATTCACTTGTCCCTATCCCACTCCCATTTTGCACCACCCCTCCCTCAATCTCCTCCTCTTCTTGGTTGGTGTGTTGTGACTTCAAAATCCAGATCTTCATAGTGTTTGTGTGCCTGATATATCTTTGATGTCAAGGGTTTTTGGCATCAGTACGTTTAAGTTTAAATAACATTAGGAAAATTTATTTATTTTTTATTCTTACCTATGTTTTGTAGCTACATACCCCATATTTTTCTTTCCTTTGTTTGTCTGTTGAATTTGAAATTTGTAAGAAAGAAACTAATGGTCATCTTTCTTAGGTTCCAACTCGGTAGTTTAGTTAGGCTTTAAGGTTCCGACTATAGTTACATAATTTTCTCTTTATATTTTAGATGATATGGCTTATCTTTTTGCAATGCCCTTAGCCACAGATCAGCAGACAAATGGTTTTGATTTGTTGACAGCAAATATATACAAAGGAAGGCAATTGTTAATGCTTCTGTAGTTGAAGAAAATGGTTTGGTCACTACAATTAGTTATAATGGGTTTCTTCTAAACCTCTTTACACATTATGTGGTTAGAGAGTAACCTCCTATATGGCATTTGGTTTTTTGAGCTACTTTTCCTTGAGGAGTAAGAATATAGTGTAACGTTGAAAGTAAAGATAGAAGCATCACCTTCTTTTTTGGATGTAGGTAGGTCACAGTTACGAACTTCTTTCAATGGCATTGCACTTGAATGAGCGAAAAGTTTATCTGTGCAAAATTGGTAATTAGCATATGGAAAAACATGGGAGAAGGAATTAGTTGAGATTATTTGTAAGAGAATTGTGCAAATGGTTCTCTTTGATCAATGAAACTGAAAAGGTCAAGGGCTACAGAACCAAGCAGTTACCTTCATATATGTAACCTAAAAATGGAATGAACTTGTCCAATTTTGGTGAGTTAAATAAATAGATAAATGAAGTCTTCTCTCCAATGCGAGAGATAGTTCTCTTTGACTCAATATCATTCAACAAAATCAAAACATCTTGGTATTTTAGTTCCTGAAATGTAAAGTAAACTGAGTAGTCAAGATCGTTAGAGTAATATAACAGATTCATTCTTGGGCATCTCCCAATGGCTTAACTTTTACATTGACTGGATTTTTGACATGGTGTTGGGGTCTTTTGTGATCAAAAGGTCTCGAGTTCAAGTTTTGATATCCTCACTTTTGGTAGTTTCGTACTTTTTTTTGTTAATCACATTTCATATGATGTTGGATTGAATGGTTTCCTAATAAAGGTTAACCTGTGAACACATAGCAATGGAAATTCAACTAGTAATTTGTATTGCTTATGTGATTTTTGTAAGGACTTGGCGAAATAAGGAAGCTAGACAAGCAATAAAAGCAAGATAGTTGATCTAAAAGTCAACGTATCTAGTGCACAAGGCTTTCTGCTTTGCGGGAGTCTGGGGAGGGTCATAATGTACGCAACCTTTCCTTTGTATTTTTACAAAGAGATTGTTTCCGCGACTTGTACCTGTGACCTTAAGGTTACAAAGGAGCAATTTTACCGGTTACTCCAAGACTCACCTTCATTAAGATAGTTTATTTGCATTCGCAGAAAATATGTGTTTTTTAAAGTATAACTAGTGAGTGTGCAAGCCTAGTCACTAATCACTGGGAAGTACCATATCAAGTAAGCCAATTGTTGGAACTGGTGAATTTAGGATGGATGTGATGCGTAGCATATGAAGATCAATAATTTGACATGTGACATTGTTCTGACGCAAATTTAACAAGTTACGTAGGTTATAAAAAGCATTGCAACTCAACTATATAATATCATAACATGTGCTTTAGGTGATGACGATCCAAGCAAGTTAACAGGACATTCACCATAATAGGGAAAGAGCATATCAAGTAAGTAAATCTTTGAGTACTAGAATTATGATGGAGATGGTGCTAGGAACAGGGAACGAATGATATGCGCTGAAACAAAATGGGGTGTTGTTTCATTTGTTTAGAGTTTTTGATTCTTGGTAGTTATTGCTACTGTGTTTCCTTTTACATCCACACCTATAGTATCCGGACCCTACATTCTTTTTCGTTGTGGCTTCTTTGATGTACTATTAGATGTTCATCGAGAATGACATAGATGCTCTCTTCATACGCAGGGCATAATGTTCACTAAGTAGGCGTGCATGTTTTCTGCACTACATGTTCAAGTGAATTTTTCGTATGATATTCTCACGTTAGTACGACTATGCACACAGACAACTGATAATTTAAGCTGAAGCAATTCGATTTTGTGCCATGCTTTGTATCTGTTTCTGGAACTATTCTGAAGTCCGTAATAGCTAGATTTCACATCTATTATATTTCTACATAATGCATTTGTATATTCTTCGTTATTGTTTCCCACCCACAAAGTTTCTCAGCTTAGTCTTATGTCATTTTGACAGGTTTGTGTTGGTTACTTCATTGCTGATCTTGGGATGATCATTTGGTTTTATCCTGCTTTAGGAGGGATGGAATTTGTAAGTATATTTTACTTGTCTAAATGACATTAGATCTTTGGCTAGTAGAAGATCCTTTCCAAATTTCAGTTCATTTCATTTAGGCATATTTTGTTGATTAAAATGATACATCAACTATAAAATTGTGTTGTCTAACTGCTGCATTTTTTGTTGATAGTTTTATCGTTTCTTCTAGTTTTCTTTTCTGATTGTTAATGCTGAAAATATTATGTAATTTCTTTTACACATGCTAGAAACCTATTCCAAGTAAGGAAAATGAAAATCTGAAGTTATTACCCCAACTAATGGACCATTTGTTCCTGGCCACAAGGGCATCCATTTCTTCATGCTTGGCTATCCATTTCTTGTTTTCATGTTTACATTTCATAATTCAACTATAACCTTCTCCTTATTCCCATCTTTCTTTCTACTTTGGCATCAGTTAAGTTCTGTCTTCTCATTGCCCATGCTTAAAGTCAATTTTGAGTTCATATGAGTACTGGCCAAATGCACCAAAAAGTTTAAGCTAGATCGATGTTTCGTGAAAGCATTTTAATTCAGATTATACCCAATAACCAAAAATGATCAAATACTTGAAAGACCATGCCTAGAGATTAAAAAGAAAAAAGAAACTTACATCCAAGCGCTGTAACGTATGCAGATCTCTGTAATCAATTTGATTCCAAGTGTGTAATTGTCCAAAATATCCATGTCAAATGTTCATAGTCCAGTCCGTCAATCTCCTGTGGCATCACAACCGTTTCCTGTTCCATTTATAAATAGGTGCACTTATTTTACCACTGAAATTTTCCTTTGCAAATACTGTTTAAGATTTTTTATGTGTAAAATTTAAAAGTAAACAAGCAGGTTTTGGAGCCATGCCCTTCCTTCTTTTTTCCTTGACATCAGGTTTCCCCAAATAATGTCAGGTTATTTAAATTGAAACTGAGAATCTAATGCTAATATGGTTTACTCAGGTGATTCATCATCTTCTTTCCATGGTCTCTGTTGCGTATGCAATGTTGACCGGGGAGGGGCAACTCTACATTTTCATGGTTCTTATATCTGAGACAACAACCCCTGGGATCAATTTAAGATGGTAAAAGTATTTGACTGCTTGATCCTAATTCTTTGAATTTATCACTTGTATTTAATTACTTTTCTCAAGTACATGAAGGTACCTTGACACAGCTGGAATGAAGAGGTCTAAAGCATATCTAATAAATGGGGTTGTAATATTCCTTGCTTGGCTGGTATGTGAAGTCAGAAAGTTGTAGATATTCTTAAAGCAGTTCAAATTTCCTGGTTTTTTTTTCACGTGCATGCTGAGGGAGCTCAACTCTATGTGCAGGTTGCAAGGATACTCCTGTTCATTTACCTGTTTTACCACGTGCACTTACATTTTCATCAGGTAACTGTCGAACGTGTAAAATTGGCTTCTCTTTTATCCTGTTTCTTATGTTTCATAGAAGAAAGTGTTAAATGCAAAACTGGGACGGAAATCTACTCCCATAGATAATCAGTTTTTAAGTTATCGAACTTAGTTGTATCTCATCTTTCATCACAAGATTTATAATTTTTTGTCGTCAACAACTACTAATTAAAAAGTAATGGTAACAAGTTCTTAAGGAAATCTCTTGTTACTATAGATATGAACAGTGTAAAATATCAACCAACTGGGATCTCAATGTGGAAAATGTAGAAGAAAGAAAAGAGACGAGGAAAAGAGCTAGCTCTGGCTTGTGTTCTTTTGTCATCCTAGCAAAGTGAACAAGCACGCTAACAGTTAATATATACTCCAGTTTTACTAAGTTTATCGTCGTCCTGTACTACTCAACGATATTAATAAAATGCCATAGAATGTTATGGTGACTTATGAATATAATTTCAACTTGTTCTTGTTGCATTAAGGTTGAATTGGTATATTGTTATTTTTGGATAACAGGTGAAGCAAATGCGGAGCTTAGGGGTGTTCTTAATAACAGTGGTTCCAGTACTTCTGTCTGTCATGAACTTGATGTGGTTTGGAAAGATTATCAGGGGACTCAAGAAGACATTAGCAAAGAGACACTGAAATGGTATGCTCTGATGGAAGATTTGGTAATGATGAGATAACTTGTGTACCAAGTTTGGCATCATATCATATTCTGTGTATTCTATCTCTATTTCTCCAATCACACTTGTAAATGGCTTTTTTTATATATATTATTTAAAGCGGGAGAAAATTTTCTTTTTGGAAATTGATATGCCTCTTGAACTCATTTATCACAGGCAAATACGAATTAGAGGGGACCAAAAGGTGAGGTATTCGACTCACCATCTTCCCTCTGGAGTTGTTTTACTTTGGAAGTCAATGCAAATTTTCACCATTTATTTTCCTATTTTAAGCATTTTACAGACTCATTAACCTACAAATTTTTCTTCCAAGGCTGGGACTAGCTCCACGTGTCACGTTCTTCTTTAGAATCTCATGCTTCGACTCTGAAGTTATTACATGGGTATATAATACGATAGAGACAGTAGTCCTTTTGCAGTTTCTAACTTGCAATAACGTAATGCAAGTTGATATATGTTGGTATTAGAACGAAGCAGATACTAGCATCTCCAATGGTAATTCATTATCTATGATAGTTAAATATGAATATCAACTATGCTGCGCAATTAATCATGTACTCTTTTTGTTTTTTGTGCTTGTTGTTAGTAATAATATGGGTAAAAGAAGTAAAACTAGTTTATAGTCATTCCAAAAAATATCAATATCTTACTTGTATTGTGCAAGAATATATATAAGATATTATATATATTGAGGATTGAAGTGAACAGTTGCAACTTGCCTATAAAAGAGAGGCTTCAATTGCACCAGTTGCAGATTCTTTTCTAGATCTTCTCTAAAAGAGGAGAACATTCTTTTATTGGTGATTTGCAAACCAAGATAGGAAAATGGGGTATCCTTGAGTTAGAGACCTATTATAGAGGATAACCATCTGGATAGGTGTTTGGCTCCTAGAACCAAATGAAATTTTTTCTTTATTAATATCTATAGGGCCAACATTAATGTACTCACTAATAAATTCTCAACACTTAAGAAAAGAAGCAAGTCATCATCAAATGAGAGGCTGAAAGGTTTCAGCTTCTTACATTTAGTGTGAAACTTGAAGTTGTTATCAAGTTGAATGTTGTGATCAATCAACTTAGTGAGGGTCCCCATACAAATAATGAAGAGATGAGGAAATATTATATCCTTTTTCTTAGTCTTTTGCCTCCTCTGAATAGATTAGTTGGCTCTCTATTAACCAAAATGGAGTGAAATATAGTAAAGATACATTGGTTGATCTAAGTGACAAAGAATTTTGGAAACTTGAATGCCTCAAGAATGTGCAATATACAATTTGAGTTTATTGAATCAAAGGCCTTATAGAAATCCACCTTGATAGCATAATTATTAAAAGAGGTTTTCCTATTATAACATTTAAACAATTCCTTAGCTTGCCTTGGATGAATGCATCCTTTGACTCATTTATGAAAGGCTTTAGAATGATCATGAGTGTGGAAGTAAGAAGTTTGGCAATGATCTTAGAAAGATTGTTGCAACAGGAGATAGGCCTGAAATTTTTAAGGGAGCAAGAGTAGGGAATTTTAAGGATAAGGATTATATAGGTTTTATTGATCTGTATTAGCAATTTCCCTTTCTCAGATAATTCCGAGATTACACTAGTTACTAATTCTTTGATAAGATGCCAAGATTTTTGAAATAAATAAGCATTTAAACCATTTAGACTAAGAAACTTACCAAAATTGAGTTTTAAAATAGTTCTCTTTATATCATCTACATTGAAAGGTTTGCAAAGAGTTTATGAATTCTCACTTAGGTGGTCTATAATAGAGGATTTTAGTAATAGTATTGATGAAGATCTAAGAACTAAGAGTGTTTAGGAAATAGTCATAAGCTTTGTGTTTAATCTCATCTTAAGATTAAGCCAAATTACCATTCTATTTGTGTAAGGAAGTAATCCTATTAATGTTTCTTCTGGAAGTGATGCTTTTGTGGATGAATTTGGAATTTTTGTCTTATTTCTTAAGCTATTAGATTCTGGATTTTCGTCTGAGCAAGGAGTTATGAACCTTTAAAGCTTTTATGTAGTCAAACAAAGTTATTAATTATCCCTAGGATTCAAATAAATCTCTTCTTATCCCTGCTTTAGTTTAATTTTAGTAGTATTTATAGACATTTACATATTTTAAAACGTTCTCTAGGTTAGCAATTTGAGCTCTTTTTTTCCTCATTTAGAGTTTCTTCATTCCTTATGATCTTGAAAGGATGATAATAATCCCCTAAAGATGGCTTTTTCAAACTCCTCTATTGTAACTAGGTAGTTATTGAAGTGAAATGCTACTCTTTTAGTCTAACTGTGGGAGAGATTTTAAATAATGATAAGGCAGTGATATGTGAATAAAGGGGTATAAAAAAATAGTTTTGCTTGCTATAAATTTTGTTAACTAGTCCTTGTTGCCTAAGGATCTATCAAGTTTCTTCCTTATATATCAATAACCACATTGTTTATTGCTCAAGCAGAGAAGTTTCCCTCAAACTTTAAGTTTGTAACTTTAATATGATTCACATAATCCTTGAAGTCCTCTCTAAAATTTCTTAGACTTATATTTATTGTGGGTATAAGCCTATTTTATGGATGTTAGCTTGACAAAAACCACTAAATTTGGCCTTTGGAAGTGTTAACTACCTTTATAGATCAAAAAGAACAAAGTTTGGGTAGATTTAAGGCAAAAACTAATGATTAAAAGCTATTTTTAGAGGACACATCCATGTCAAAGGTGTGTTTGATCATTTAAGCTTTTTTAATCATGTGCAAGTTAAAAGGTGACACTTAGAAATTATACATGCCCGTGTGGAGTCAAACATGACTGTATAATTCACTATAATTGTGTATCTCTAATATGTCGAGTTTTAAAGCTTAAAGCTTAGACACAGTCACTGTAAACAGTCAGGTGGTTGATTGTGTGCAGTATAACATCTTACTCTTTTGAGATTTAAGGATAACTTTGAGAGAATGAAGTTGCATGAGATAGAAACACTTTTTAAAAAAGAGTTTTATAGTTCAAATAGCATTCATCAACTATAGATTGATTGAATTTTGATATATGTATATATATCTATATATATATATATATATATCAATTTTTACTGAGCCCTAGAAATTTTTTAGAGAACTCAAGTAGGGAGAGCTAGAAAAACTATCTATAGCTATCTTGTGAGGTATTTTTGAGTTAGAGCTTGAAATATTTATCATTTGTATCTTATTATTTGATTTAGTACATTTTATTATTGGTTTGTCCTATGGTTTTTTACTTCTACACTGGAGGATTTTTTCACGTTAAAATTGTATTTTTGTTGTCTTTCTATTGTCTTTATCGTTTGAGTAGTTTGTTATTGGATAAGTGAAAGTGAAGACTTTATTAGCTTTATTGCTTAGAGCTCCAACAAATGGTATTAGAGACTTAGTTATGGCGAATGGCAATAGCTCTATGATGAAGTTGATGTCGATCAACTACTCGATATGGAGACTTATAATGGAAGATTGATAAATGATTATGTACTATATTTATATACCCATATTTATTGTGTTTTGCTTTTTATTTAATGGTTTTATAGTATTTTTTAACTTAATTCATTTCAAATGTGTTTATAAGTGATAATTGCCTTCATGAATCAAAAGGAGAAGAATTCAAATAAAATCGTGACATGGAACAAAGATTTAAGGTAAATGAGTACTTACACGACTATATACAGTGACTGTGTAAGTCTCTGTAAACATGTAAAGATTTGAAAGAGTATTGTTTTGGTCATGTGAAGTTACACACTAATATATGTGGATATACACAGCTGTTTATGTTGCCTATGTAAGTCTCTGTGCCCATGTAAAATTACAAATTTAGCTATTTTTGGAGATACACAGTCATCTACACATCCGGATGTGTTAACCGTATATATCTCAACGACCCTAGTTTTTACTATAAAACGACGTGATCAGATCCAAACAAGAAGGAGGCGAGCTTTTAAGTAATTTTGAGTAGTAAGAAACATAGAGAGACGACAATTCTGAGCAAGGGATAAGGAAAACACGAAGATAATGTCACAAGATCCGATAGAGAGCTTCATTCAATCCAAATTGCAAGAAAATCCATTAGAAGAAAAAGGAAGATTTAGAATTATGATTTCTTTGTTTTATAGTTACTCTTTTAAATATTTGTTATTTATTTTGTTTTTTTATGGATAGTAACTAAGTTTTTTAGTCCCTAGATGTGATGAACCCTAAGTTGTGATAACAATATGATTTGATTTTTTATGTAATGCAACTTTATTAATTGATTTATTGAGATTAAATTATGTGTTATATTCTTGAACTAATATATTCAGGATATTATTCCATAATTTGATTTCATATGAATAGATTGAGAAATCTTGTGGGAATGGATTTACCATAATTGGAAGAAGTTGTACGCAAACCAAGAGATTGGTCAACATAAATCCTTTGGATTAGGTTCAAATCTAATAGTGAAATTCACAAATCGATAATGCAAATCACAAATTGATAATGCAAACTTAGGGGTTTTAATGAGAAAGAGATTTCATTTAATCAACCGAGAATTATTAGTACTTACAATCCTTATAGAATCAACCTGTACTTGCCAGTGCTAGTTATAGGTGCATTGCACACTTGTGATAAAATTGATAAATCTTTATAAGCATATATCACATACTAACAAATCAACAAAGATCTCTATCACAGGGATCTTCATTGTTCAATCAATGTTGAAAATAGTGTAAACAACAATGTCTTGTCTAAATTGGAGGAGATGAAAAATAAATAGTGGGAGAAGATGAAACAGGAAACCCTGGGATTATTAGATAGTGTATTGATATCAGTATGTTTAACCACTTATCCTAAGAGATGGATCCTTTCAAGTTATAGAAGAAATTGGAAGGTCTCTATGAGAGGAAAATCACTCATAACAAAGCCTCCTTGATTAAAAGGCTTATGAATCTTAAGTTGAAGGTTGGAAAATCAGTGTCAGAGTAGCTCAACAATTTTTAGGACATCATCAACAAGTTCACTATGATGAAGATCATTCTTGATGATGAATTATAAACTTTGTTCCTGTTAAGTTCCTTATCAGATGGTTGGGAAACTTTGCTGTGATTATTGGTAACTCCGCTCCAAATGGTGTGCTTTCTTTGGAGGTGATCAAAGAGAACATGTTCAATGAAGAGATTAGGAGGAAGGAAGTTGGTGTAAAAAATGTACAGTCTCTTTTGATAGAAATCAAAGGAAGAAGTAAGAGTAGAGGTCCTAAAGGATAAGGCAAGTCGAAGATTAAATCCAAACTGAAAGATGGAAAGAAGAATCTATCTCTACTATACCAAACCTAATCATATAAAGAAGTTCTGCTATAAGAATAAAAAAGACCAAAAGAAGCAAGATAACTGGAATGATAGAGATGATAACAACATTGTATTAATCACATTAAGCACAGATGATGAAGTGTCATTTATTCATATGACCAGTAAATGTCTCCATATTAGTCACTTAGATTTCAAGTGGTTTGTCAATACAGAAGCATCATACCATTATATTTTGAAGATGGAGTCCTTCTTTAACTATAGAGTGGTGATTTTGGAAGTGTAAAGATGGGCAATCAAAGCTTCGCTAATGTTGTCGGTATAGGTAACATTCGAGTCCAAACTGATATTGGATGCTTGTTGACCGTAAGAGGTGTACATAATATTTCAGACTTGTGCTTCAATTTTTAGTCTATTAATGTGCATGAACAAGAGGGATATCAATATACTTTTAGAGATGACAAGTGGAAACAAGTACACTCGAAGGTATACATGCTATTGAGGAGAATACTTCTCAAGATTTATGGAATTGGATATTGGGACACATTAGTGAGAAAGGGATCAAGTTAGTAGCTAGGAAATCACTTATCCTTACAAAGAATGTTGTTTCTCTTAATCCATGTGATCATTGCATGGTCAAAACATAGGAAGAATAAGTTGGAGTTGGTGTCAGAGTGGTGCACTCTGACATGTACGGTCCCATAGAGGAAGAGTCCTTGGGAGATAAAAAGTATTTTGCTATATTTATTGATGATGCTATACGTAATACTAAGGTCTTCATAATGAAAAAAAAGCCAGGTGTATAAGACCTTTCACAAATTTCATGCCACAGTGGAAAAAGAGATGAAGAGAAAGCTTAAATGTCTATAAACCAACAATAATGGAGACCGTATCTCCAAAAAAATTGAAGAATATTATGCAAGACATGACATAAGACATAAGAATACAGAACTTGGTATCCCACAGTACAATGGTGTTATCGAGAGGATGAACATAACAATTATTAAGAAGGTTCGGTGTATGCTTTTAATGTCAAGACTATCGAAGTCCTTTTAGGGTGAGGCAGTCCAACCTGATGTATATGTGATCAATAAAACTCCTTCTATTCCTTTAGATCATAATATTCCTAAGCGAGTATAAAAAAGAAAGGATCCATCTTATACGCATCTAAGGGTGTTAGGATGCAAGGCTTTTAAGCACTTGCCAAGGAGTACATACTGAAAACTAGATTCGAAGACTAATCCTTTTCATTGTATATGGTGACGAGGAGTTTGGCTATAGGTGCTATGACTAAAAAAACTAAAAGGTTATTATAAGCAGGGGTGTAATCTTTTACGAACATAAGATGTATGGTTGCATAAAAAAGACAATACTACTTCTAGCAGTTTGTTATTCAGTACTGTAAATTCTACTCTTATTCCTACTTCTGTTGATCAACCTACAATTGAATAAGGCAAATATAAGTTAGTATAAGATGATAATGATCAAGGGAATCTAATGGTAATGAGTCACATGAGACATATCTTGTGGATGATGTAGAAAAGGTTCGTAAGCATCATGAGTATAAGGAGCAACCCACCCAAGTGTTAGGAGGTGTCCAAATTCAAAGGTCAACTTGAGGGAAGAAGCCTTTGATGAGATACCATAGTTCAAAATATCTACCAGTCACTACTAAAGGGAGCCATAGAATTTCCAAAAAGTGTAGTCATTTGAAGACAAAGACTTTTGGCTCAAGTCAACCAAAGAGGAGATGTGTTCTTTGAAGAAGAACAAAAATAAAAATGGTGTTGACATTTTAACGAAGGTAATTCCTAGAAGTAAGTTTCAGCTTTATAGATAGTTCGTTAGGATGATGTTCAAATGATCAATGGGGCAATTGATTTCTCCTTCGAAATGGGATAGAGGAGGATATTATTATGGGTCTAACCCTGTTTTATGGATCTTAGCATATGAAAACCACTAAATTTAGGCTCCAAAAGTGTTAGCTATCTTTATGGATCAAAAGGAATGAAGTTCAGTTCAATTTGAATCAAAAACTGATAATTGAAAATTATTTCTAGAGGGCATACCTGTGTTTGAAAGGCACATATATGTTTCAATGGTGGACAAGACTATGTGCATAATTGTGTAAGCTTTTGTAATTGTGTGCAAGTTAAAACGTGATGCTTTAAAATCAGACACACCAGTGTAGAGTCAGACACAACAATGTCCATCTACTGACCATGTAACTCAGTCTAACTATGTATCTCCATGATGACGAGTTTTGAAGCTTCTGACCATATAACTTAGTGTAACTATGTATCTCCACGATGTCGAGCTTTGAAGCTTAAAGGTCAAACATACTCACTGTAAACAACTGTGTAGGTGACCGTGTGAGGTATAAAATCTTATCCTTTTGAGATTTAAAGATAAGTTTGAGAGATTAAAGTTGCATGAGACATAAACACTTAATAAAAGTAGAGTTTTAAAGTGTAAATATCATTCATTAATTATAGTTTAATTAAATTTTGATATCTAGGATTAGTTGGAAGTAGTATTGCTATATATATATATATATATTCAAATTATACTCAATCCTAGAAGTTTTTCTAAGAACTCAAGAGAGAGAGAGCTAGAGAAACTATTTGGTATTATCTTGTGAGGTATTCTTAAGTTAGAGCTTGAAAGATTTATCGTTTACAAATTTGTTGTTAGTTTGTCTTGTAATTTTTTTTACCTCAACATTAGATGGTTTTCCAATCTTTCACTCATCTTTATCATTTTAGTAGTTTGTTATCTTTTTTTGGAAATAAAATTGTTATACTTTCATGTAAAGTAAGAATCTAACTTAATATTTTCTCAATACATATTCATATTCAAGTCTCAAAAAGCTACGGTATACAAACTAAATACAAAATGGGTCTGTTACTTTAGTTACACATGTCTTTCTTACAAAAAGGTGTGTTGTTTGGTTTTTAGCCACTCGAGCCTCAAACTGATTATGTATCTTTTCTTCCTATTTTCCTCTTTATCAACATATAATTTTAACCTTGAGATGATTTTATATTGATTTGAAACAAACCAAATCATAAGCTCTGCCATCTCTTCTCTTTATCCTTTTTTCATTTTAAATCTTGCTTATCCAAGTAAGTTTCGTTTTCTTTTTCATTGCATGCATTCCTATAATGTTTTTTATCCTTGATGAATTATTGATTCTTGTGTATTGAAGCCATAAATAGCTATTCTGTCTTCAAACTTTTTAGCCTTGAGGTCCCTACTGATCCTTTTCATTGCTTGCGTCTCTAATATGTAGTTCTCTTATATCTAATTTATTGCTTTATGTTGAATTTTTTTCTTCTTCACGGTTTAGTTAAAAACCTATTCAAATATGATTGTGTTATAACAACTTTGGTGTAATTTTTTTTATCTTTATCAGTTCCCTCATGTTGTGATACATATACTTATTAAGTTCCTTTTTTTCTGTGAAATGTTCTGATGTTTCTTTCCTTCCATAGTTCGTAACTGAAGAAGCTCATACTCAATTTGAACATTATATAGTCACTATTATTTCCAACTTTCTAGCTTAATGCCCTCCTTACCATTTCCTCCATAGTTATAGCCTGGTACTACAAGTTAAACCTTGATAGTGTGCTTTTCCATATGCTGGAAGAATTTAGAAAATGAATATTTGATTTACATCATGATATTGTTATATAAATTGTAGATGTATTGAGTAAATGTGACTTTTTATTTAATACTTTCATTATAATATATAAAAAAGATAAGTATGAATAATTGAGCATTAAATAATTTCACTTCGTTAGCATCATATTACTAAAAAGGTTAAAGTTAAAGAGTGGTGCTAGTAGGCATTTGAGACAGTGACCTAGTTGAATAACCAAGAGTATTCATGATAAAGTGTTTACTCTAGTATAAAAAGGTTAGGTGACTTTTGAAACAAGCTTCTAAATGCTCTTATGTTGCTTGAATTTGATGTGCTACTTTATTTTAATGTGGTGTATGAACATGTTAAAGAGAAAAAATTTTCTATCATATTTTATACATAAAGTTGAGTTTTGTTAGTTAAGATGAAGTTTGAAGAATTGTGTAATAAATTTAGTTTATAAATTGATACAAGTAACTAGTTGCCTAATAATTTGATGACCTCTATAATTGAATAAGTGGTGGAGAATCTAATTCAACATGTTTGATTTGTTAATTTTTTTTAGGATCTCCTATAATTTACCCGGAGAACACAACACTAATATGTCATCATATCCAGGCCATATTAAAAGTAGATGTTTCTCCAAGTGCTTGTGACATACCTCAGTGTTAACCCTTGTTCACCAATATGGATTAGTTATATGAAAATTCTAAAATTAGAGATGAAGTAATACAGAGCCTAACACGATACCGTATTAGGGTCGTGTTGGGCAGAGAAAATTAGGGTTTTACAAGGCTTAAAAGAGAGAAGGTTGAAAACATTAGAAAACTACTTTACATATCAATTTTAAAAGAAAAAATAATTCATTAGGAGAAAATTTTAAGCATATAGAGACAATCCTAAGAAAAGAACAAGAAATCTTAACAAGAACTTAAAGATTTAAGAATCATGATGATGCTTTCTTTCTTTTTTCCTGTTATTTCTTTCTCATGTAATTTTTTCTTGTCTTATTATGAATTAATTGAAATATAGATCCATCGATAGATGGATTCTAAGATTTAGTTTTTTGAACTAATGCTTTGATTTAACGAAATTTCTATTTATCTTCTAATTTGTTTATGTTTTTATATTGATTTGAATAAAAGGAATGAGAGTTGAAGATTTAATAATCAAATTTATATATTAAGATTGAGAGATGATTTGTATGTTTAGATCATAACATGAATAATGAGGATTGAATAGGTTGCTCGAGAAAGTACTATATGATCTTTCTAAGTTAAGGGGAAACTTATCACAAGAGTTCATAAATTTAATCAATATGTTCTTAGGATGTTTTGATTAGAAATAGATTTTGGTCAAATTAATTTAGGAATAAGGACTCTACTGCTCAAGAGATAATATATCCCCAAAATTATCTCTAAACTATTGAGTATAGTCTTTTACTATTAATCTTAATTTAAACTTATTTATAGAATTATCAAGATTAAATTTGGTTATAAACGCTCATTTGACAATAATAGCTTTCTTGTCTTTTTTTTTTCAACCAAATCCCAAATTTCATTCTTCTTTATCATGTTCACTTCTTCTTTCATTATTGTTACCCATTCAATTAACTTAGCAACATCTTGAAAAATACTAGGTTCAATAATAGCAAAATTGCACCTCTTATACACCTAAACTTGAGTTTGTAAACTATTATATACATGGTTTCAATCAACACTAGGAAGTGAATTTGAGCTATAACCTTGTTAAATATCCCTAAAAAACTTGTTAATGTTGCTATAGAGTTTGAATCAAATAAGGAATCAAATTTTTTCCAAGAAACTTATTGTCTTTCAAAATCCCAATTATTACATTCATCCATAATTACATCCTTACTAGAAAAAAATTTCTTGGATTTCATTTCATAAATTCTATATCATTTTTACTTAAAAGCATAACTAATAAGGATTCCAACTAAAGCTTTATCATTAAGCTTAGTTTCATTTACAGAAGGAAGATGAGAGTAACAAATAGAACCAAAAATCTTTAAATGTTTGGTAGAAGACTTAATGCCTAACCAAGCTTCCATAGGTGTTATAACATTAACTACTTTCACAGGTAACATGTTAAGCAAATAATATTAGGTGTAGATTGCCTATACCCAAAATTTCTTTAACAAATTTTTCTTAAACAAAATACATCTTCCCATATCTTGGACTATCATATTCCTCCTCTCTAAAACCCCATTATGTCGTGGAGAATGAACAAATGATAATGGATTCTTAATTCCATAATATTCATACATTTGATTAAATTGAATTTAGGTGTACTCCTTGTGTTTAGCTGAACTAAGAGTCTTGATTCTAAAACCACTTAAGTTTTTAACCAAAGATTTAAGTTTTTATAGAAAATACTTGAATTTTGTTGATAATAAATTAAATCCAAGTTAATATTGTTAAATCATCTATAATAATATGGAATATTTATTTTCACTCAAAGAGGTCATCCTTATTGACCCACTAACATCAGTGTAAAGTAGCTCTATCTTTTCTTTATCTCTAATCACTCTATCAACAAGAAATGGTTGTATGTGTATTTTTCCTTCTTGACAACTTCCAAAAAATTTATCAAATACAAAAAATTTATGGCATGTTTCTAACAAGTTCAGTAGTGATTTTAATTTGAAATGGCCAAATATTATATTCCATTTAAAAGTTTCATTATTTTTTACACCAAGAGCATTTTTTAACTGAAATAAGATTTAAGCAAAATGTTACATTTGAACTTTTGCAATTTCAACACCATAAGGATCATATATTTTGCATTCTCTACCAATAAAATAAAGAGAGTAATTCTTTCACATCATTTGAGCCACACTAAGCAAATTATGAGACTAACTTGGCCAAAAAAGAAGATAAAAGGTTTTCTTTATATCTTTCCTAGTATTGATGACTATTGACCATTATCTTTAGCTTATGCAATGGTTCCATTTCCTAAGAAAGTTCTTTTCTCTTGATTGGTTTATTAAGTGAGATGAACTTCGTAGAATATTTTACCATATGACTAGTACATATGCAATTAAAAAACTAAGAAATATTTTCTGTAAAATTTGATTTTTAAGTTTCCATAAACAAGTGAAAATCCCCTTTTATAAGTCTTCTACATAATTAGCTTATTGAGGAGGTTGTTTTGGTAGATAAAATTGATGAGAATACTAGGTTTCCTTGGCTTTATAAAATATTTTTGTGTGTCCCACTTTGTTACAAGATATATAATGGTATATAGGTTTATTTTTAAACCAAAAATCCTTCTCAACATGATTTGGCTTCTTACGAATGCCATAAGGGGGAAATTTGGCTTGTTTGTCAAGTTCCTTAAAGGTTTTAACTGCGTTGCCCTTATTTTTATGATAAAAAAGTTCTTTATATCTTTAAAAATTGCTTCTTACCCTTTTACTTGGTTTGAAATACATTTTTAACTAGTTCATCAATTATGATATAGGCCCTTTGTTCATATGTTTGTGACTAGTTGATAAGTTCAACAATTAAGAGAGTTTTAAAATTACATAACTCTTCAATTATTGTAATTTTTACCTTAAAGTTATCATGAACACTAATCATAATCTTCTCAACAAATTTATGGTGAGTAAGATCCTCACTAGAAAGTGTCATCTTGTTGATCAACTTCATACCCTTGGTTGTATAGTCTTTAAATAACTCAATTTTTTTTTCATTTTAAACATCTCAAACTCACGTTTTAAAGTCATAAGTAACTCATATTCAAACTTAATGTGTTAACTTCATCACTCCAAGGTCTTTGTTTAACTTATTTGAAGCTTGCTTTATTGTCTCACGTATTGTAATCCTAAAGAATATTATATCAGTTAAGGTAGCGTAGATACAAGTGAGAGCTTTACTCTTATTACTTGACCTTCACCTTTACCTCTATTACGTTACCAAAAATATATAAGAAGATTTCTTGTCCCACAAGATGGGAATACGCTTTTTACAAGTGTAATTATGAAAAGAGTGTTGGTTTATGTGTTATAGTCAATCGATTAATTATAGTTTAGTGACAGTATTATTTAAAGACATATTTTATCTTATACATATTTAATTATTTATATGTATATGATAAAGTTTATAGGATAAATATACATTACAAATGAAAGTATGATGAGAAAATAACTATGAGATTTATGTTGTGTTTATGTATTATTCTAAATTGTTCCGATTCATTATTATATTAAGACTTACATTAATAAAGGATAAAAATACCTGTACACGTTATGTTTCTTCCTTATGAAGAAAGTAATATATCTCAAAAACTAAAGTATAGAGATACTTAAACAAATATATAAGTGTTTGTTCAAGAACAAGTTTACTAAATTGATCACATATTAGAATTTCATTTAGAATATTACTTGTATGTCTATGAAAATTCTCTATGTAATAATTGTATAAGTGATCATTTGACTTGTGATCACCAAAATATCTTAGATAATGATTGTTATATGTTGATACTACCAATGAAATATTCCAGTCGATGGTAGTTTAGTCGATGGTCATTGGATATAACATAAACTATATAGAGGTAGTTGAGTGATCGATATAGGATTAATCATCCTAAAGTGATTAGGAAGAATGTTCTGTTATTCTTAATTATACAAAAAAATCATGTACGAATAAGTTAAACCACCTTGGCATTCCTAAATATTTAGATGGTCATGATGCATTATTAGACGTTAATTTTGATCTATGAATATAAATTATTTAATTGAAGATAAATTAAAGGAGATAAAATTAATCTAATCCTAAATATGATTTAAGGTTATAATTTATAATTGCCAACATATTTATGAGCTTAATAGGTCACATAAAAATAATTAGCTAAGAAGATAAAAAGTGTTTTAATCAAGTTGAACTTGATTGTAAAATTTGATAAACTTTAAGTTTAATTATGAAATATTTACCAAATAAGGACCAATATAAGATATTGAATCTTATTTGTACCCAATTGATATTTAACAAGAACTAATTGTATTTTAAAATATTATTTGTGCTCAATTGGTATTTAATTAAAATTAATTGTATTTTAATTAAAGCTTAAATGAAATTAAACTTTAATTTCAATTAAATTGATAAAAATTTATTATAAATAGGCTTAAGCTCTAAAAAAGCTAGTACTTCTTACCTATATCGTTTGAGGCTGTACACTTTGTGTGATTATGATAGTTAAGTTGAGTCAATTTTAAAAACAATTTTAGGACAACGATAAGAAAAAGATCAAGTTTCACAATAAAATACAAATTACGATTCATCTTTTATTATGTTTTACGTATTAATTATGTTTTAAAATTTTAAGTGATTTTAATTTTTGAAAAATTAAACAAAAAAAGTATCGTATTTATCTTACCGGAATTGGATCGTATTCAATTTTCCAATAAAGTGATGTTCCTGTTGGAACTTCTCCTCTCGTTACTGTTAACTTTGCGCGTTGTTCCAGATTTAGCGCTTTTTTTTGTTTTGGTATGAAGGGAAAAAGAGTACATCGGTTACAAAACAAGTCGGGAGAAACAGATCCCCAACATATCCTCTAAAAGGATACTATGACACCCTATAGGTGTAACATCAAAATATGTGACCCCAATGTCGGATTGTCCTGCCTGGGCGGCGAGCCAGTCGGCGCATCTGTTGCTCTCTTGGTACACGTGACGATGAACAACAGACCAGTTCCGATTGAAAAGTTTCCAGATACCCATAACTATAGGGTTGCTCAACTGAGAGCGGGGTTTCGCAGAAGATAGGAGCTAGTGGACCCCCATCGAGTCCACTTCCAGCTCAATCCCACGGAAGCCCAACCTCCAAGCCAACAAGAGTCCGGTATAGACGGCCCAGAGTTTCGCTGACAGTGCTATGCACCAACTAATGTTCTGAGTGAAACCTCCAAGCCAGTTTCTTTCACTATCGCGGATGAGACCACCTGCTGTAGCCGTGAACTGGGTACGATTGCATGCTCCATCGGTGTTCAATTTAACCCAACCTGACGTCGGCCCACTCCAACCGATGAGTTGTTCTTGGCGGGGACGGAAGCCGGTGGAGCTCAGGCTGTGCCTCTCGGTAGCTTTCTGAACCTGATCTGCAACCCAACGTTTGGTTGATGTCCCTGTCACCGGGGACAGCGCACAGAACACAAAAATCCCGCCCCAGAACGTGTTTGGTTTCTGTCTCCCCAAGTTTTGTCATCTGTCGCCGGTGAACAGAGACAAATATTTTTGTCTTCCTTAAAAGCGGAGGACAGGAGACATTAGGTCGCTGTCTCCGAAACAATAGCGTCGTTGTTGTCCAAATTAGCCCTCCTCTCTCTCGTTTGTCGTCTGTTCTCCGGGTCACCAGCGTCTCCCTCAACCGTCGAACAACTCCTCCTCCGTAAACCGACCCACAACCCCATCAGTCCTCTCTCATGGTTGTCGTCATATTCTCCGGGTCACCAGCGTCTCCCTCAACCGTCGACCAACTCGTCCTCCGTTCTCGACCCACAACCCCATCAGTCCTCTCTCTCGGTTGTCGTCTGTTCTCCGGGTCACCAGTGTCTCCCTCAACCGTCGAACAACTCGTCCTCCGTTCTCGACCCACAACCCCATTAGTCCTCTTTCTGTCGACTCGGCGGACGTTGGATCTCGCAGACGGCCCTTCTTCCCCAACACCTTCATCTGGAGGTATGTGTGGTTGGATGTCAATAGTCGTCTTCTTCTATGTTTGTTGGGTTGGGTTGGGTCGAAAATAGATGTCAATAGTCGTCAATAGTCGTCTTCTTCTCTGTCAATAGTCGTCCTCTTCTCTGTTTCTGGTAATGGTTGATTTGAACAGATGGAAAGAAAAATTAATCGTTTTGATTCCTCCGATGGTTCACTCCATAAGCTTTTAAACTTTGTCTTTTTTGGTGTTTTTAAGGTTTGCTGGGTTGTTGTTGGTCGGTGAGAGGTTGCTGATATAAAAGGCGGTTCTTGTGTTCGTTTTGACAGGTAATTCAAGTTTTCTGATCTTACTCTGCATTATGGTATCATGTATTACAGAGTGTTTGGGAACTTTGGGTTATGCTATCATGAGTGTGATTGTGTTTGGGAAGTTTGCAGTATGGCTTGTGTTTGTGGATGTTGATTTGGCAGTGTTTTCCTATATTGAACATCAATCGGAATATATATATGGCAGTGTTTTCCTATATTCTGTCATCATGATTTGGGCATACTTATAGTAATATGGCTGGAAATTGCAATGAAAGATGATGACATTTGCTAGAATAAAATAGGAGCACTCATGAATGTTCAAAGCATCTGCTACAATTTTTAGGTGTTGAAGTTGTCAATTAGCAATCATTCCAAGTGATTAACTATAGTTGCTAATTGACTCATCTGATTTTCCAAGTTCTTATCTTAGATTTAGCATCTTTTGATATGTTAATGGTGTTAGTTGGCAATATGTTAAGTAGATCTTCTAATAATCATCAATCTGTTAATTAATACAACAGTCCAACAACAGTTGTTCTGTTGCATTAAACAGATATTTGTTGGCTTGTTTATGTGTATGTGGTTTTAGCATCTTAAAATGAAAATTTCAAAGCCAACGCCTGAGGTTAACGTAGCATCCACATATACAACCTAGAGATTGAAGAGGGCATGTATTACATTGAAGAGGGCATATATTAACTTACATACAAATTCCAGCATGTTCTGTCAACGTTTGGTACATCAATAGATCACATGTATTGATTAATGCATTGCATTTTGGGGCGTGCAAGATTTGATTGTGAACTTTGATGATTGAGTTGTAATTGTATGAACATAAGAATTTCATTATGCAAGTTTGTTCAAATTAATGAACATGAATGGGATAGACAACATATTTCCTATGATGATTGTACAACTGTTATTTAATTTGCCTTTCTCTTGCTTATTTGAAGTTGTAAATGTGTAGATATTATACATTGGTTTAACTGAAAACTTACGTATGTTCGCACGAATGCCAACTTGAATGTGATATGATTAATACCTTTATATAATTCATGTGTTGCTGTATTGCATTGGTCGGTTGAGTGATTTTTGGATCAGAATTTACTGGTTTCCATGGCTTGTGCAATTGGCTGATATATTAAACTGGTTTCGACTGTATTGCTGGATTTTGGTTTGAAGCTTGTGTGAAGTTAGTATAGAGTGCAACATTTACAATTACTTTGATCAGTGTTGTTTTCCTCGAAATGGTTTGATCACAATGAAGAGTAAGACATATTAGCTTTGTCCACATACAGACTGGTTAATATCATGATGGAACAAAAGATTTTATCAAACTCTTATGTATATCTGCAAATTACCCCAACAACTTTGGTTAGTTCGAATGTCCTAATCTTAGGAGGGCTTCTAATCCGAAAGAACAAGAAAGTTAAACCTGAAAGAAAAAGGAGATTAATCTTCTATACTGTAGTCAAACCTTTAATTGAAATATACTTGGGAAATTCACTACCTCATTAAATAAGTAAAAGATCATATTAGTTTTGATTGTCATACAGAAAGCAGGAAGGGTGACCTATTCAAAACCTACCAAGAGGGAAGATGATAGAATCATAACACAAACCCTATTCTCTACTTGAGAGATGTCTTGGTTTTATCAAATAGATGACTCATAAGCACCATATTTGTTAATTTTGAAGGTACTGAAAACCAAAGTGGACACTAGGGAAGGAATGCTTTATGCCTACTCCAGCTGCACCGTCCTTTATGCCGACTATAGCTGCACCACCAACAACTGCACAACTGCCTGCAGTTCCAACGTTGTAGGCACACATGGCATGGGCTCTGGCATTTGCTCTCATTGCCATTGGCGTAATGTTGACAATTATGGTTCAAAGCATTATTAATAAATTTTAAGTGCATGTATGATCAACTAATTATATGAATGCTTAGATGATGGAATATATATGAATGCTTAATTATATGAATTATTAGATGATGTAATTAATTATATGAATGCTTAGATGATGTAATATATATTATATATATGCTTAGATTAATTTGACTAAATTGTAATATATAATTTCAATAATAATACATACAAATAATAGATTAATTATATATGCTTAGATTAATTTGATTCAATCGTAATATATAATTTCAATAATAATACATCAAAATTATATAATAAGAATAATATTAATAATATTAATAATAATAAATTTGACTACTAATAACAACAAATTATATACTAATAATAATAATCATAATAATAAATACAAATTATATAATAATAATAATAATAATACAAATTATGTAATAATAATAATAATATTCATAATAATAAATATAATAAATATTGAATGATAATATCTACAAATTATATAATAAATAATAAAAATAATAATAATAATAATATTTAGACATAA
>JANZLH020000119.1:2577234-2591587 GCA_026770325.2 Erythroxylum fimbriatum | reverse complement strand
GTGTCTTTAAAGTTGCAATGGATGTGTCATTGACTTCTGTTTCCACACCAAAGCTTCATGGTGTGCGACGTTGGATTGGTTGGACTGCACCGCCATCTGGTTGGGTGAAGTTAAATTGTGACGGCAGTTCTATTGTTAATCCTGGGCTGACTAGTGGTGGAGGGTTATTGTGTGATTCCTTTGGTCGTTGGCTCGGGGGATACTCGTTTAGAATTGGTGTTTCAACTATCTTAGTGGGGGAGCTATGATCCATTCGAGATGGTTTGATTTTTGCGTGGGATCACGGTTTTCGGCAAGTTATTATAGAATCTGATAGCATGGAGGCGGTGCGGATGGTGACTTGTGGTGTTATCTTTTCACATCCCCTGTCTGTTTTGGTTGTGGATATTCAAGCCTTACTTGCTAGGAATTGGAGTTGCTCTATTAGACATGTGTTTCGTGAAGGTAATTTTGCAGCAGATTGTTTGGCTAAATTAGGTCATGACATTGCTTCTAATTTTCATATTTGGGAGGAAATTCTTGGCGCTCTCTCCTTGATTGTATGGGTTGATGCCTGTAGTATTTCTTTTATCCGATAGTTTTAGTTTCTCTTCGTTATAACAAAAAAAAAACTTAAAACCATTAAGAGCATTAGAAGAGATAAAACCAACTTGAATCTTAACTGTAATTTTTGCAATCAGGAGTTGGAAAATGTCAGTTGTCACTTTTTTTAATACCAATTCATACTTAATTTTTGCAATCAGACGTTAGAAAAATGTCAGTCATCTCTTTTCCTAATGCCAATTCACATGTAATCTGTAGTTTCAAATGCAAAGATTACGTTATTTATCCTATCAACATAATAAATGGAAGGATATTGTGGAATAAGACTGAAAACCCCAAAAATTGGATTTACTTATTACACCATCTTCATGATAACTTTTAGTTATTTGATTCCCTTGAAAAAACAAACAGATGGAACTTACCTCAAAGCCATTAATTTACAAACTAAATAGATGGCAACTCAGCGATTTACATATTGAAATTACGATTTTGTAAGAGATAAAGTGTGTAAGACATTCTCTTCCCGCAACGGATGAAACTTATGCAGGAAGCAAACGCACACTCTTGAATGCTTTAGTGGATCAGACAAGTAATTTCAGAAAACATTTGTAGCAGAGGATATAGGATCATGAGTTGATGGAGCTCACTTCAGAAAATGAAAACTCACTGAGTAGTGAGTAGTGATTTCTGATGTACCGATTCCCCAGAACTTAAGGTGCACAACATACAACTACGGTTTAGCCTCCTCATTAAGTATATAACTAAGAAGCTCAGCAGTTGATAATCCAAAATTTTTGAGCAATAAAAGAGAAAAAGATTCTCCTAGTTTGTAAAGTATCATCTACCTTCCTCTCGACAATGCCTTCTCTGCAGTGTCCATCTCTTCAAGTATTCTTGCCTTTCGCTTCGCAGGAATAGGAGCAGTAGGTCCAAAGCTAATATAGTGACCAGAAACAGCATTTAATGCAGAGTACATGTCTCTGAAAGAAGAACGACCTAGTAAAGCTTTTTCTCTTCTGTACTTAGCCACCCAAGTATTTGATGTTTCTCTTAGCTCAGCAACTGCAGTGGGAACATTTGGATCGTTCTTGTCCATGTTAATGGTGCTTCTGACCTTGTCAATCACTTCCGTTGTATCCTTCACGTATTCTTCGTCGGATGCTGCCAAAGCTGAAAAAACTGGGACCAGCCACGCAGAAGAAGTGATAATCGGGAATGTGGCAGCCAAGGAAAAGAAGTGGCGGCGCCGGAGGTTTTGTGCCGGTAATGGTGATGGTGTTGAGGTGGGTTTGGGCTTGATAAGGGAGAGGACATCGGGTTTGGAGGTGGGAGTACTTAGGAGAGTAGGAGAAGCCATGGTGATTGGTGTAGGAAGTGAAGATTGGAAGGAGGAAAGTGGTTTCTTCTACATACATACAATACAAGAGCGTGGGATGTGGAGGAAGGGGAACTGGGTTTATGCCACGTAGGCTTATCACCTTATCTTATTCCATGATTCTATGGATATGGATGAAGGTTTTCATGAAGAGGAGTGGTTAGTTTAATTATAGATTCCACCGTAACCAGAATTTATTGAAGCCCAAGACTATAGTTGGGTTACTTTTTATGCATCAAAGGCACAATTACAAGTATGATATCCATTTATTAAATAAAGATAATCTTTATTAAGTATAATATGACTATTTTTTAAGACTATTAAGATAGCATGAAGATAAATTTCAATTGTTTAACTAATTAGCCAAAGTCAATATTGACATCTTATAAATAAGATCCTGAGGCTTTTTATTTACATCATCAATGATCCTAAGATTTTTTATTTACATCATCAGTAACTTGATTTAAAAATAATAGGAGAGGTAAGAGAAGAGTTATATTATCATTTTTGAACTATATATCAGATATTTATTATTGATGATTCAATAGTTTTAAGAGCAACAATTATATTTTTAGTACTTTTTAATTGTTCATGTACCGATTCAAATAAAGTATGTAACATTTTATTGAATAAACCAATCACTTTCATACTTATGTTTAATATATGATATTTTTACAACTTATTCCAAAAGAAAGTATTAAGGAGAACAAAAAGAAAATATGCATAAACAAATTATGGATGATAACCAAGTGGATCAAAAAGTTCCCTAATCAAATTATATCATGTTAATTAGATATATTTTCACTCATATATTAGCAAGATTCTGAACACTCACTGGCTTCTCTCTCTCTCTCTCTCTTTTTCTCTCTATTTTTCCTTGTTTCCCTTCTTGGAATCAATAAATTCTAGATTTTGGTTTAATTAATAGTGCCTCTCTCTTTATTGGTGGTGTTTTCTACTATCCTCTAACTCCTTTCCTTACCATTACCTTCTTCACCCACCTTTCCCTATTGTCCAATTTTTTAACTCTCAATTTGTTTTGTTCTTCATCCTTTTATTCTTTGTATTTCCTTCTTCCCCACTCTACTATATAAGGCTACTAATATGGTAACCTCATCTTTAGTCTTTATTGGGTTTTTTTTCCTTTATTAGGTCCTTTTCTCACCTTTGACCTATTATCATTTTTAGTATTCCTATGCTTAGTTCACTTTTTCCTCCTTTTTTAGTAATATGTTGAATTTCTTGTTTCAATCTAACTAAGTCTCAAAACTAAATCTTGCTTTGTTCCCTCCTTTACCTTCCCTCAACAACTTTTTCCTTGTTCTCTCTCCTTATCCTTCTTCTTCATTTTTGTCTACTCCCCTCCCCTTCCATTAACTTCAAAACATCAATTCCCCTACTGTTTCTACCCCACCTCTAATTAATAACAACAACACTAACTCTACAACTTTCTCTGATAGATCCTAGAACTAAGTTATTAGCAACTCATCAAGTTCCAACTCTTTTCAATTTTTCCCTCCCACTCTTAAAGAAAACCACTCCATAATTGTGCGATTAATGGAAGTTTTTATAGATGTAGCCATGAATTAGAGTACTTCTCTCTCATTGGTTTCTTCTCGGATAGGAGGTTAATATTCCCATCACATAATGTTTGGTAAAACAAGGTGTGGAGGACCTATGGATTGGTTAAAGTCTTAATACAAGATGACAACTTTTTCATCTTTAAATTCAAAACTAAAGCTAAACCTCAAAGAATCCTTGACAATGGTCCATGGCTATTTTTTTTCTATAAATGACATCTGAGAGCTCAATTCCAAGACATCAAGCAATGACATATCCCTTTATAAATCAACTTGCATAATGTACCAATAGAATATTAGTCCACCTTGCGGTTGAGACATATTGTCATCTTTATTGGGAAACCTATTGGCATATGTGAGGCCATAACCACTTTAAACAGGATCAATTATGGTAGAATTTACATGCAAATGGAGATTAATCAGCCTATTCAAAATATCATTCCTTTGATGAGAATTAAAGAAGATGGACAACTATATAAGGATGTCATTTTAGTCTTCTACTAATGGAGACATCAACCTTACCACCAAGGAAAAGGTTAAATACCTACAGGCAGGATCTTTCAATTTGGAGACAATTTAGAATTGATGGTTCTTTCTAACTTGGAAACATCTAATAAGGCTACCAATGAGAAAAGTTAGATCAAGAAATATATGCTTTATTATCTAAACTCTAATGATATTACTTTGATACTTGAGGAGAAAGAACCTATTAATCTAAGTACTATACCAAAGCTATCAACTAGAGATCTAAAGGCATTGAAGCTACGAAAAAAATTCAATTTGAGAATTTTTAGGTTCCTAACCTATACATTACTCTGATTAATTATCATCTTACTCTGGTAGTGTAAAGCTCTTCTTTTGATATAAATGCCAGCAAGAAACCTTGGAAGTGAATTCTGTCCCATTAGTAAAAGGAAATCAAAGATAAGGAATAAGTGCTCAGGTTCAAATCCTCCTCATAAATGAATTTTCTATATTGGAATGTAAGAGGGTTTAATAACCTAAGGAAACAAATTTTGCTCTTATTCAATGAAACCAACCTTTTATGGTCATTTGAAAACTAACTTAAGTGAAAAAAACTTATAGACAACTTGGCTTTTTTCACCATTATGGGAGAATTATTATTTCCTATGACTAGGAGAAATTTAGGGTGCAAAAAACTATCATAATAATGACTAAATTATCCATCTAGAGTTAGTGCAGTTATATAATAATGCATCTCTTCATATCTCCTTTATTTATGCTTCTAACTTTTCCTTTAAAAGAAGTGTTCTTTTGAGAAAGCTGCATGATATTTCCAATATTTAGGGGCCATGGATGGTGATTGGAGACTTCAATAGCATATTGCATCCTCTAGAGGTTAAGGGTAATGTATGACATAAGAACATCTTGGATGAGTTAGCCAAATGTATTTCTAACATTAAGTTGATAGATATCAAGATGGATGCAGCCACAAGCAACATAATATATGGTTCTTGAGGAAGGAATTGGATAAGGAAATGTTCAATTGTTATTATTTTACCTCATTTCCTTATTACAAAGCAATATTAAAGAATCCTCTTTTCTCAAATTATACACTAATCTCTATCTATAATATGTTTCCTAGCTTGAAGAAAATATCCCCTTTTAGATTTAACAATCATTTAGTTAATTATAAGGGTTTTAAAAGATCTATTATTAAGGGACTAAGCTTGGACATTCAGGTCTCTCCCTCATTTGTTTGTATTGTCAAACTTAAGGGAATCAAGGAGGAGTTTGAAACTCTCAATCAAAATTAGTACAGTAATCCATTTGCTACAGTGACTGATTCTAAAGAGAAACTTAATCAAATTCAACATTCCCTATATATAGATCCTTTTAATCAGAAACTACAAGCAAAAGAAAATGATGTTTTATTGATATATGCACAGGTAGTTAAGGTTCAACACTCATTCATCAAAAAAAGGTCAAGACTGCAATGGCTTATAGATGGTGACAGGAAAAAATATAATAAAATCACTTACTTACATCTTAAAGTTGGAACAACAACTTACTCAGAAGGAACTCTTGTAAACTACTTTTAACTACTTCTCTGAGGCTCTGGGTTTTGCTTAAGTTTCATCCTCTTCTATGCATCAACTTAATTCTTTTATCACTGATAAATTACTTAATGAGGATGTAGTTGTCTAATATCTTTCTTCACTTCCTCAGATATCGAAAAGGTTGTTTTCAACTTAAAGCCTAACAAATCTTCAGGGCTTGATGAGCTTAATGCTTTATTCTTCTAAAAATTATGGAACTTGATCAAAGAGATAGTAATAAATAAGTATTAAGTTTCTTTAACAAGGGTTACTTGCCTTAAAGCTCAAAGTTATCATTAAGCCTCTGATTAATGAAAATTAGGGTGCCTTTATTAATGGTAAGAACATTGGGGATAACATATTTCTTGTGAAAGAATTACTTAAAAACTATAATAAGAATAACTCATCCAAGTTTTCTACAATTAAAGTGGAATTAAAAAAAGCTTTTTATTCCATTACTTAGATCTTTATCCTCCACACGTTATAAGCTTCTAGATTTCCATTAACTTTTATACAATGGATTAAACAATGTCTCTCAACAGTTTCACGTAGCATTCTTGTCAATCGTTCCCTAACAAGATTTACCAAGGTTGCAAAAGGGGATAAGCAAGGGGATCCTTTATTCCCCTACTTATTTACTCTTAGCATGGAAATCTTGAAAGGCTTATGAAGCATATTATTAGCCTAAAAAGGCACTTTAAGTTCCACAATAAGTGAAAAGGACTACATATCTTTAACCTATCTTTAGATGAAAATATCCTTCTCTTTGTTGGTGTAAATTCTCATTTAATTACAACTAATATGACTAATTGAAACTTTCAAAAACCTCTCAGGCTTAGCTATGAACAAGGACAACAATTATTTCTTTATCTCCTTATCTGCATCTTATCTAATGGATTGGATTACATCATTAATTAGACTCATAGCTAAACAACTACCTTTTACCTACTTGGGGATTCCTATTTAGAATAAAAACCAACATATTTGAATTTCATGCCACTGATGGTAAAGGTGCAACAAAGAATTGATAGTTAGTGTAACAAGTCACTCTTATTTGCAAGTAGAATCTACTTAATCAACTCAGTTTTAAACTCTAAGCATATATATTGGTCAATAGATATTGCTCTTCCTGCTTTCCTGATCAAAACCCTAAAAAAACTTCTTAGAAGATTCCTTTAGACTGGAACATCTTATGGCCCTTATATTAACACAGTTGCATGGGATACCATATGCATATCCAAGGATGAAGGTGGTTTGGGAGTGATTCCTTTGAAGCTAAGTTATAAATTTTTAAGGATTTGGCAAATTCTTGTGGACAGAGAAAAATTAGGGGTTAAATGAATCCACTTTTAGTATCGAAGTTAACATAAGTTATAGTTTTGTTCTCATAGGTACAACGTTTCGTAGACTATGCAATATCTTTTTAAGTTAAGGAATAAAACTAGTAGGTGGTTCAAGTCTAAGCCAAAAGATGGTTATAATACCAATTTTTGGTATGATAATTAGAACTCCTCAGGCTCGTTAACTGAATTTAACAATCATCAATGTTCTTTCCGAGAATATATTCAACCTTGGCTAAAAATTATAGATTTTTAATTGCAAATAGACCTAGAATATGTATACGCCTCTACTATAAAAGATATGATATGTTGGACAATGAACTCTTCTAGTCATTATTCAAATTCTTCACGTAGGGTTAACTTAAGGCCTAAAGCTCCCAAGTGCATTAACATAGATTGGTGTAGTTTCCATAAGCTATCCTGAAGTTATCCATTGTCCTTAGATTGTAGTCATTGTAAACTCCCCACTTACAACAAAATTTATGGAAATATTGCAATCGATAACTGTTGTTTATACTTTAGTATCCCTAAGTCAATTGATTACTTGTAGTTTCAATATGATTACTCTTTATTCCTATGGAATGAGATCCTTAGAAGATTCCAATTAGCTTTTACACTAGGAACATGGCCTGAAACACTTACTTAAATCACTCAGAGGAAGTGGCAAAATCAACAAGAATACACTCTTTTCAAGCTTTCCTTTAAAGATTAGTTTATGAAATATGGCGAGAAAGAAACTATAGAATCTTCCAACGCAAGTAAAAGCGAAAACAACAACCTTTATTAGAACTCATCTCTCAAGTGAGAGAACAAATGCTAATACTCAATTTAGATATTTTTCCAAACAATAGTAACAACAATTAAGAATCCTTTGTCTTCACAAAAGTAGTCTTTTAATTTTTATCTTGGCACCAATACATTGAATCCTCACTAAGTTAGTTTACTCTTAATTAGTTTAATCTTAAGTTTGCTCTTAAACTTGTATTTTGCTAACAACTTTTACGTTATTAAGTCCCTTAAACCTGTCTTATAATTTTCTTTTTAATATTAAGCCATCTTATTAATTTCTACAAAAAAATTTATACATTTTAAGATCCATTGTAGAAATAGAGATATGGTCAGCATTAGCTAGACCCAAATATGCATAAATTGTAAAATCGCATTCATATATACATTTATATAATAATTATATTTTTTAAAGTGAAAGTTGTGATTTAATAACACCTAGTAATAGACATTATGCTAAAGATAAGTAAATGATTAATAACTTATAATGTGCATATCTCCAACTGAACTAAAAATAAAAGGAATCATTTCTTAAGCTAAAAACTCAAGCCTTAAATCATAATATAAGGTTAATGCTAATTACTAAATAACAATATGTATGTAATAAATTTTTTTGCCACGATATTATATTTGTGATTAGTCATGTTAACATGTTGATTCTGAAGCGAAGAACAAGCAATAAGTATCCATGAGGCGAGCACAAAAGACTAAGACAAATACAAAAGGCTTCGTAAATTTAAATGTATGTTCAATTAGTTATAGAAATATTGCAAAGTTGACAATCAAATTGAAAATGACTACCAAATTAAAGTTAATGTTTTAAGAATGTTATTTAAATATAAAGAAATGATTTTGTTATATTTTGTTAAATAAAAAATAAAAGAAGTGTAAGATTATTTTAATATTAATCAAGGTTAAAATGATAAATATTAAAATTATCATCAAATTGATAAAAATACAAATTTAAAAGTTAAACTAATTTATCTCATATGATGCATAACTCTATTTTTAGTTTAAAATTTTTGTCAAATTAAGTTGATAAGATTATACCATTCTCCATTCACTTTATTGAGAATTCATAAAAATACCTTTAACTTTAGGATATAACATTTAATTGATAAAAATTACTCCTATTACTTTTTATGAAAAATTAATATATCAATAACACAATTAAAAATTTAGAACAAAGAAATATAATATAATAAATAGAGATGAATTTTAATATAAATACGTTTTATTTAAGATTTGTAAATACATCTATTTTAATTAATATAAGTTTTGAAATATCTCTATCAGGGCTAGAACAGCTCACCACTAATTCTCCTCACTATCTCACCTCCTTGAATTAGATCTATAGTCAAAGCAAACCATCATAATGGAGATGAAATTTGAAATCTCTCCTTAGCACCTATAAACTGAAGGAAGGTTGCAGGAGAGGAGTTGGACAAGTCACACTCTATTATCCCCTAAGTAGCACCAAAGTTAAGAAAATAATTGCACTAAAAATATAAGTTTTTAGACAAAGAGCTAAAGCTTAGCACTCCATCATCATAGGTTTATTCCTAAATCAAAGATTAACCTATCAAACAATCAACAAAAGGGCACATATCATATGGAAAAGTAGATGATTATAAGAAAATGTATGCAGATGACCAAGTGTTAATTAAGTTCCAAAATGAATGTGAAGTAAAAAGCATAATAGAATCAAGACCATGACATATACGTAATCAAACTGTTTTCCTCCAAATATGGAGACCAGACATCAACTTTGAAAGAATCAAGCATAAAATCATCCCTCCTTGGATTAACATCTATAATATCCCTTTGGAATATTAGAGGATTAAGGGTCTTAGCTCACTTGCTAGCTATATTAGCAAACCCCTCTATATGGATGAAATGATAGGTAAAAGGAAATATATAGGGTTTGCACGCATATATTTCCTATCGAACTATAGTATAATGATAATGAATATCAAGGATCGAGCTTAAAGAGAATTAAGTACTAGTAGTTACCTTTTTCTTTTTATCTAACCGAAAAATAAGTGATGGTTTAATTAAAATGGTAAAGCTAGACTAAATTTCAACATAACTAATAGCCAAGAACAAATCACACAAACATTAACCAAATCAAATAAGAAGTACATAGGTAATGTATCTCCTTAAGATTTCTTAAGCCATTAACACTTTATCATATAATTCAACTAAAGATCATTGGCCCGTGGAAATTCTTATTTTATGTTAGTATCTTATGATTATCAACACCTAATCCTAGGTTAGTTAAGTAAATCTCTTTTTAGTTAAAACCACTAAGATTGCATTGTTTGATTTATGAATTTTACTATTATATTTGACCCTAATATGGAAGATTTATGTTGTCTTATCTCTAGGATTTCATACAACTCTTTTCAATTATGCTAGATCTATTCAAACAAACAATTTCTCAATCTTAAATTTATGAAATCAGACATGAATCAATATCATGGAGATATTAATTCAAGAAATGATTAGAACACATAATTGAATCCAATGAATCAAAAATCAAATTGCATTAAATAAACAATCAAATCATAAAATCCATCCCAAGGCTCATCCCACCTCAATACTAAAAGAATTTAGTTCATAAAAACAAAAAACATAATCAAAGATTTAAAAGAGGAATAAAAAATAAGGGAATCAATAATATATCCCCTTTTCTCTATTAAAATCTACTGAAACATTGATCGAGATATGCTCTCTATTCAAATCTCCAAGTTAATATTCGCTTCTACACCAATTTAAGGTTCAAAAATGTATTAAAAACTCCAACCACTTTAATTATCCTTATTTTCCTTTTATACTTCAAAAATTAAAGTTATGCACTAGACATAGTCACAGACACAAACATGTCTAACGACCATGTCCCTCAATCTCACTTCAATACTCAACAATTGTGAAGAAAAACAGGTCCAACAACTGACACAATCTATAGACATGATCGTGTCTAATACCAACACGAGTGTGTCTGACCTTAACACCAGTGGAATATCATCATATAACCCATACATGGTTACAAGGACTTACACGATCACTTACACAACTATGTCTAACACTAACACAAGTGTGTTCAATAACAATACATGCTTGTCCATAAAAAAAGCTTCAATTCTTTAGTTTTTGCTTTGCTTCTACTTGATTTTTATTCCTTTTGATCCATAAAGGCAATTAACACTTAAAAACATAATATAACAAATTAAGTACCAAAAATAATACAAACTTTCAAATGAACAAACAAAATGCACTAAATATTAGTCTAAAATTATAATCTATTAAGCATTTATCACTCATTATCACAAGCACAGACCAAACACAGAAAGAACTAGACAGTATGATTATTGAAAAGGAAAATACAACACTTACCACAAATAAGCTAGACTGAGGATAGTTTCAAACTAGCAAAAAAGAGGAAATATGGAAGAAGGAACATAGGTAAAGACGTTAATACCTCTCCCTCAAAATAATTTATATAATAGCATGGAATACTAAGGGTATTAACTACACCAAAAAGTTATTAGCCCTTAGAGATTTTGTGAATAATACTAAACATGTTTTATTGGGTATGTAACAGCCCCAACCTCTCGTCCACAGATATTGTCCGCTTTGGGCTCCAAGCCCCTCACTGTTTTGCTCTTCCCACACTAAGAAAGACGCGCCTATGAGAGAGAGGCATCTATACCCTTATAAGGCGTACTTTGTTCCCCTCTTCAACCGATGTGGGATCTCACAATCCACCCCCTTAAGGCCCAGCGTCCCATGCTGGCACAATGGGTTGGGAACTGGCTCTGATACCATTTGTAACAGCCCAGATGACCTTCTCATAGATATTGTCCGCTTTGGATTGCCCCTAAGGCTAAGACTCTCACAGTTTTGCTCTTCCCATACCAGGGAAGACACGTCTAAAGGGGAGAGGTGGGAAGAGCAAGACCATGAGGGGTTTAGCCCGAGGGGCAACCAAACGGACCATATCTGTGGGCAAGTGGTCTGAGCTGTTACAAATGGTATCAGAACTGGTACTCGAACCGTTGTGCCAGCTAGGCTAGGCCCTAAAGAAGGTTGGGCCCTAAGGGGGTGGAGAGTGTGAGATCTCACATCGGTTGAAGAGGAGAACGAAGTATAACTTATAAGGATATGAATATCTCTCCCCTTAGACGCGTCTTTCCTAGTGTGGGAAGAGTAAAACTGTGAGGGTCTTAGCCCTTGGGGCAACCCAAAGCGAACAATATATGTGGGAGGGTTGTCTGGGCTATTACATGGTCTATTAGAAATTAAATTGAAGTAAGAAAACATTATAAAGCTCAAAACTCTCGGTAGCTTTTAGATACTCCTTTCAAATCACCAACACTACCATCTTAGGAAAGTTATTTTGGCTTATAACCCTAACAAAGTAGTAGTAAACTTAGTAAATTCCATTGACTAAATGATGCATCTAGAAGTTACTTTGATTTAAAAAAAATGCAAATTGCATGTGGCCTTTATATATGCCTACAATTTAAACTTTAAAAGGAGAGATTTTTGGAAGAAACTGAGGAATCTACATTTAATATAAGGACCATAGCTACTCCTTGGGGATTTCATCATAGTCTTTCATAGAAATGAATTAAAAGGACATGCTAGTCAAAGAACCTTCAATATTGACCTAAAGCAGTGTATGCAAGATATAAGGGCTACTGACTTAAGGAGGAAGGGATTGTTTTATTCTTAGAGTAATAAGCAAAATACAAGTTGGCTGGTAAGCAAAAAACTAGATATGGCTATAGTAAATGAGGAGTGGATTGATAAATTCCCTAAAAGCAAAGCAGTATTTGAAGCTTTTAAAATGTTTGGTCACCGTCTAATCATTATAAAGGATATATATCGAAATCAACATAATTATAAGAAACCTTTTTAGATTTAATAACTACTTGGTGGAAGAAGAAGGATTTACAGAAGCTATCCAAAAGGGATTGCAACAAGAAATTAGTGGAAGGAAGATATTTATTTGTGTTAGAAAACTACAAAGCATCAGGGTTGAACTAAATAAAAAAAATCAATTCTAAAAGATAACAGGGAGAATATTGAAGCTGCAAAATCCAAAATGGTTTCAGCCCAAGCTTTTATGAACTAGAACCAAAATGGCCTTAAACTCTTTGAAAAAAACTAGCAGTGAGGGATTACATTAGAGCAATAGAGATCCACAATTTTATTATGAAACAAAGGCTCCAATTAGTTAGATCCAAGAAGGAGATAAGAACACCAAGTTTTTTACAACTCAATCAAAGCCAGAAATAACATATACAAAATCATTTCCCTAACAAAGCCTAATGGTGCTAAGGCCTTTACCCAAAATGACCTGAAAACATATAGATAATTCAGTGACACTCTAAGGAAACAAGCTCAAAGTAAGTCCACTGTCCCTCTTTTAAAGTCCTTTATAAATAACAAAATAAGTATAGATATGAAGAATTCCTTATGTTGCTCTGTGACAACCTAGGAGATAGAGAAAACATTCTTTGAAATGAATCCATTAAAAGCCTAGGTCCAAATAAATATAATGGCTTTTTCTTTCACAAGTCATGGCTAGTAATCAAACATATAGTCATTAATGGAAGACAATAATTTTAGGAAAATGGAAGGATATTGAGGGGAATCAACATAACATGCATCTGTCAAATCCCAAAGAAGTAGAATGCTGAATCCCTAAGTAATTACAGACCTATTTCCTACTATAGCTTCATTTATAAGGTAATCTCTAAATTACTAGCAACTAGATTAAAAAAGGACTTGCACAACATAATTGAGGAGTCATAAGGTGCACTCTTAAAAGGCAGATTGATAGGAGATAACTTACTCTTAGCCTAAGAATCGTAAAGGGATTATGCTAAGAAAACCTCACCAAAAAATTATGCCTTGAAAGTTGAGTTCAACAAGCCTTTTGATAACATTAGCTAGAACTTTATCATGCAACAATTCCAAGTCTTTGAATTTCATGACCAATTCAAGAATTGGATCAAATACATCTTAACCATATCATTTAGCATGCTGGGGAATGGAAAAAATCCTTAAGAGAAACAAGGGGTTAAGGCAAGAAAACCCCATCTCTCCTTACCTTCATATTAAGCATGAAGGCATTGTCTAGACTAAGCCATAACATATCCCCAAACCCTATGTTTGATTACCATACTAATACAAGGATTTCAAACTAACAAATTTATACTTTACAAATGATCTCCTAGTTTTTTGCAAGGTAAATGACAAATCCTTATTCACTGTCACCATAACATTACAAATGTTCAAAGACTTATCAGAGCTAGTAGTATAGTACATTAAAAGCTAACTAACACAATCAAAAATGCAATGTTGGAAAAAAATGGCTATCAACAATCTTTGGATTCAAAGTTTAGTGGTATTTTGGTTCCACTTTTGTTTTTCTGTTATAGTTTTCTATTTTTAGTTTCTATTTTTCTTTCAAATAAAAACAAAAGCATGTTTGGTTGTTGATGTTAATGTAGTTATATTTTTATTACTGATGATAATTACATATTATATAAAACTTAGAGATAAATTATTTTTAATTAATTAAATTTATTTCAATCTCTTATTTAATATTTATTAATAAATTATCAATAAAATTATTTTATTTTATTAAAATAAATA
>JANZLH020000119.1:2553139-2569068 GCA_026770325.2 Erythroxylum fimbriatum | reverse complement strand
ATCGTAATAAAAGATAAGATTCCTAATCGTAATAAAAGATAGACTTCTAATCGTAATAAAAGATAAGACTCCTAATCTTAATAAGACTCCTAATGTGTTGGAGGTGTCGTATCACGTGACCATACAGTTTAATACTTGGAAGGACAAAAGATACCTTACTTTAAAATCTATTGTCTAGCTCCTCCATTTATAGTATCTAATTGAGTGTTTAACAATTTGAGTTCAAGCATTCAAATATATATTCGGATGAAATTGGTTGAGCGGAGTTGTTGGGAAGACTTTAAATTTGCTCTTCTAGTTGAGTAAATGTGGAATGTTGGAATATCCAATCTGTTGTCTTAGTTTTGAACAATCCTAATGTTTATTTTGCGTATGAGATAATGATAGGCCACTATTAAAAAATATTTGAAGTTTATGTATTCAATCGCTGCAAATGAAGCCTGTGTGGTAAGTGAAAATTTTTGTGAAATTCATTATTTTTAATCTGATTTACTCCTTTTCTTTTCTGAGGTTTGAGATACATGATGTTTTATTGCCCTATATTGGAATCAAACCTCTTTATAGTATATCTAATGTATAAGGCTTAAGCCCATAAGAAGGTAGTTTGGATATCAATATTCTCTTTCAATTAGGTTCTTAGCCACACAATTGTAGGTCAGCCTTACCCCTTCCGTAGGCATTTGAATCATACCAAGTGTTGAAGTGTCTAAGCTGGCTGACCGGCAGGAATAAAAATGAAAAATTGACAAAAAATGACTTAATACTGTTATGATTTAATGCCTTTGATCATTTTAATTTTATGTTATTGCCTTATTTGAACTTGTTTTATACTTATTAGTAGCTTCTCTGTTGAATGTGCTATTGAATAATTAAAAGTCTTAGTCAGGTGCAGAATGGTGCACCATTTAGTGCACAAACATGAGTTACTCTTCTGGAACTTAAGAGATCCATTATATTTTCATTGTTTTCTTGTTTAGGGTCTTTCTACCAGATGGAAATTCCTACCTTGTTTGTGAAGTATGTTGTTAGACGGAAGATATCTTATAATTATCTTTATTGGTTTTCACAATTATAAGTATAGACTTTAAAAAGAGTCAAAGTGGATTGCCCTACACTAGCACTTCTATGCAATAACTCTACCAAAGGTGACCCTATTACAAGGAATAGCTTAAATAGCTTCTGGCACACCTGTTATAGTTTTTATTGGCATCTGAAAATTAGCGGTTCACCTTGTCACTCCTCCAGGTCCCAAATAACTTGATTTTCTCCCATGAACTATTTGTCTGAATAAATTTGTGAATAGAATTAGAGAAATGAAGTCAGGCTAATGATGTATTGCCATTTTCATCTAGTTCTCTGTTTCTTTCCTTCTCTTCTCCTTTTCTTGCCTAGAATTTCTCTTGTCCTCTTCTCCTCATACTTTGCTTCTACTCTTTATTTTCTCCTCATCTTATTGATATTCCAGCTTACATGGGAGATATATTTGTTCTTTTGAGCTACATAGGTTCAGATCATGTGAGCATCTAAATAGAATTAGTCTTTTCCAAATAAGGTTAGAACTTATTTAGAAAGTAAAATTTACTTGCATAAGATTGAAAATGTGAAGGGTATGTTATGGACTTCTTTTAGTTATCTATGTTTTCTGCTATCCTGATCCCAAATCCCAGCCGCTTAAGTTCTGGTTTTTTCGTAATCACTGCTAGAGCATTTAAGTTGCATTGAAATTTTAAAACTGTTAATCAACTCCATACAAAATTGGAACCAAAACGTTATTTATGGGTTAATGAAAGAAATAAATGTATACAGACTCTCTCACCCTGTGGACCTACCAGGATTTGAACTCTGGTAGATGGGAAGGTACTTACTAGAGCATTTGAGTTGCATTGAAATTTTAAAACTGTTAATCAACTCCATACAAAATTGGAACCAAAATGTTATTTATGGGTTAATGAAAAGAATAAATGTATACAGACTCTCTCACCCTGTGGACCTACCAGGATTTGAACTCTGGTAGATGGGAAGGTACTTATAATTGTTGATATGCTCATAATAATTCTCAGAAAGTCTAAAGCCATCAACTGCCGCAAGGGCTTAACTTGATGAAAGAACTTGTTCTATATTTCTTTTGGCATTGCAAAGAGTCACATTTTTCGAACTTATGCTTACGTAACTAATTTTTAATCAGATCTACCTTACTGTTAAAACCCAAAACATATTACCATTCATAATGGGCAAGTAAAAGTAACTGTCCAGTTTTCTCTGCTAAGATGCATCTTCGACTTCCCAAGCTGCATTCCACAATTCTTCCACCACCCCTCGACCGTTCTTTTCTGTTTTTTTTTTAAATGTTGTCTTTCCTTTATTTTGTTTTCTTGAGCTAGAGCTTGTAATTGGTTTCAACAGAAAAAAACCTACAATTGATGTTTCTTAACACAAGATGATTAAGCTCCTTTACATGAATATATTCTCACCATAGCAGCAAAATTGAGGCTTCAAGTTAAAAACATGAATACTGTTACAAAATTAAAAAGAAGGGCTCTAAATTGCCATCAGATGTTGATGAAATTCCATTATTACAGGAATTGACTTGACAGTTGTTTAGTTTGCATTCTGTGTAGCAATTGGTTTCTCTTTGTAAACATAGGTGCAGCAACAGTTAGAATACAAATAGATGTGTTTGCTTCTGAATTCATGAAATTGTGCTCCAGATTTTTATGGATGAACTTTGCTGGCAATAGGGGAAAAAAGGATGTAGGGATGTTCACTTCTTACATTTTATTCATCTAATTTAAATGAATTTGTAGAGAAGTGAGACTGACCAAAATGATTCCAAAAGTTTCTTTTTGACTATGGCAGTTAATCTGGATAATGTGCTTTTCATGTGGATATCTACTTTATTTATGTCCCTTGCCAGAATTATAGCTCTGTTTTCAGATGCCTGAGACGATAAATATTTACGTTATGATTCCACCAGTCTAACGAGCATAAGAATCTGAAGCACAGTTTTTTCATGTCAAAATTTAACTGCTTAATCTGGAGCTACTTCAGAAAATGAGAAAGTGACGGTTGTTTATCATAGTTTGGCTTGCTAATTGTTCTTTTGATCTACACTATCATCATTTGTGAAACTATATGGCTTTATATACTGGTTGCATTGGCTTGAACATCAACTCCTGATTTTCTTTTGTAGGATGAAATACATGAAAGAGATCGCTACTCAGATTTCATGTTGGCAATTATCAGGTATTACGATGTCAGTTTCAAATTGTTTGGTTGCTAACATGTATCTTGTATAGGTTGTATTTTTATAGTGTTCTGATTTCAAAATCTGAGAATTATGGAACATTCAGAGTGAGTGCATCATCGGCCTGAAGGAGCTAAACTTTCTTCCAGTTGTCCTCTGATCAAGGAGTTGCATCCTTGATTTTTTTTTCACAATTTCGTCAAGTTGTGTAACACAGTTGACTTCATCCACGACATTTTGCTTTTGAAATTTGGAAGTAAAATAATTTCCAAGAGAAAAGAAAATTAGTATTTAGTTTCCAAATAACATGTTTTCTATTTTGCAAATTGGGAACCCTTGTTTTTAGTTTCAAACTTCTACCAATTGTTCTAAACCATCCGCAATACAATATCTGATTTTTCTCTTTTAGAAAGAAGATAGGTCTTCCTTTGTTTTCCACATGGTATAACTTAGATTTCCAGTTTCTTTTTTGTTTGATCACAGCATTATATTTTTTTGCCTATTTTTGTATTCGTTCAATTTTCTCGTTCTTCTCTCCTTTCTTTTATGTCTTTTCTTTCATTCTGAAGTTCTAAATTTTTTTCTCCTAATTTTTTCCATTGAAAAGCAAAATGAGCAAAATGTCAAAAACGGAATATTAATAAACATTTTCTATTGCTCAACAATCTCTATTGGTGTTAATATCTGCAGTGAGTTGTCAAAAATACCCATATACTTTCTCCTGATGCTTAATAAAGGGACTGCTCTTAAATTTGTTAACATACTTGCAGGGACTTGCTACCTTCCTATCCTCGTCTTCGACTGGTTGGTTCCATTCATTTGTTGTCTATTTAAACTGATACAAAATAATTTGATCATTGTTTTCTTTTTAGGACCTTTAATATTTGGTTTATTTATATCTTTTTCCCTATGAGAAATCTACAGATATTGATGAGTGCCACTCTTGATGCTGAACGATTTTCACGATATTTTGGTGGCTGTCCAATTATTCGCATTCCTGGGTTCACTTATCCTGTAAAATACTTTCCAATTTTGTTGACCTCGTGTTCTGTTTGCAATTTTACTTATCCTGTATTCTTTATACTGTTTAGGTCAGAAGTTTCTACTTGGAAGATGTTCTTTCCATCTTAAAATTCTCAGATGATAACCATCTTGGTTCGGGCATGCCAAGTGCCTTGAAAGATAGTCATGAGCTAACAGCAGAAGACAGAGATGCTTTAGATGAAGCCATTGATTTGGCTTGGTTAAGTAATGAGTTTGATCTGCTTCTGGATCTAGTTTCTTCTGAGGGAAGCCCAACTATTTATAATTATAAGCATTCCTCAAGTGGATTAACTCCTCTGATGGTCTTTTCTGGAAAAGGAAAAGTGGAAGAGATCTGCACACTACTCTCTTTTGGTGCAGACTGCCATTTACAGGCTAAGGATGGGAAAACAGCATTGGAATTGGCTGAGAAAGAAAACCAACAGGAGGCGGTTCAGGTGATAAAAAGACATGTTGAAAGTACCCTTTCCAATTCAGTGGAACAACAACAGCAACTCGACAAATATTTAGCAACAATTAACCCTGAACTTATTGATGTTGTTCTTATTGAGCAATTAATAAGAAAAATATGTATCGATTCAAAAGATGGTGCTATCCTTGTATTTCTTCCAGGATGGGATGATATAAACAGAAGTAGGGAAAGGTTACTTGCCAACCCATTTTTCAATGATCCTTTAAAGTTTATGATTATTTCTCTACATTCTCTGGTTCCATCTGTGGAACAGAAGAAGGTCTTCAAACGCCCACCTCAGGGTTGTCGCAAAATCATCTTATCAACTAATATTGCTGAAAGTTCCATTACTGTTGATGATATTGTTTATGTCATAGATAGCGGTCGCATGAAAGAAAAAAGTTATGATCCTTACAACAATGTGTCAACTCTTCAGTCTTCATGGATTTCCAAAGCAAGTGCAAAGCAAAGGGAGGGACGTGCAGGCCGCTGTCAGCCTGGAATATGTTATCATCTTTATTCGAAACTACGAGCAGCATCTCTGCCAGAATTTCAACTTCCTGAAATTAAACGAATCCCTATTGAGGAACTTTGTTTGCAGGTAAAGTACTCCCCTCTTGTATGTAGTGAAAAAAACCAAATGGGCTTGCTGTATCTTTCTGTTTTCCTTTATATATGAAACTGGAATGTACTTCTCCTTCCATGCTTATTCTAGATCTATTTTGTACCACATACAGGTCAAGTTGCTTGATCCTAGTTGTCTGATCAACAGTTTTTTGCAAAAGACTCTGGATCCTCCGCTTCCTGAGAGCATACATAATGCTATTGTTGTACTTCAGGAAATCGGGGCACTGTCATCAGATGAAAATTTGACTGAATTTGGGGAGAAGTTAGGTTGCTTACCAATTCATCCATTGACAAGCAAGATGCTTTTTTTTGCCATCTTGATGAATTGCCTTGATCCAGCTTTGACATTAGCGTGTGCCACTGACTTTAGAGACCCATTTACACTTCCTATATTGCCAATTGAAAAAAAGAAAGCCACTGCAGCTAAATTTGAGCTTGCTTCATTGTATGGTGGACATAGTGATCAGCTTGCGATTGTAGCAGCTTTTCATTGCTGGAAGAATGCAAAGGATATGCATCAAGAAGCAAGATTTTGTTCTCAATACTTTGTCTCTTCAAGTACCATGAACATGCTGCACGGCATGCGAAAGCAGCTTCAGACAGAGTTAATTCGAAATGGGTTTATTGCAGAAGATATTTCAACTTATAATGTTAATGCACGTGACCCTGGCATCATCCATGCTGTCCTTGTGGCCGGTCTGTATCCAAATGTGGGGAGACTCCTTCCACCTAAAAATGGAAAGCGTTCAGTTGTGGAGACTGCTAGTGGCGCTAAAGTTCGGCTACACCCTCACTCCCTCAATTTTAAGTTGACTTTTAGCAAAAATCGTAGTTGCCCCTTGATTATTTATGATGAGATAACCCGTGGTGAGATGAGTATGAACATCAGGAACTGTACTGTTATTGGGCCACTCCCAATGTTTATCCTTGCAACTGAGATTGCTGTTGCTCCGGGAAAAAATGATGATTATGATGGAGAATATGATGAGGACGATGATGATGAAGATACTGACAGTGATGAAGGTGGAGGTGAAGATGAAAGCGATGAAGACAAATTGCTTGCAGGTGACAAGTTGGGGGGACAACTTAGTGATAAAATCATGTCATCTCCAGATAACTCGGTTATGGTTGTTGTGGACCGGTGGCTTTGGTTTGAATCAACTGCTCTTGATGTTGCTCAGCTTTACTGTTTGAGAGAGCGATTATCAGCAGCAATCTTGTTCAAAGTAAGCAGTTCTAGTGCTTCAATATTTTGCTCCCATTACAGACGGAATTAATTGTATTTAGGATTGACAATTTGGATGTGTGCACGCTGATCATTTGTTTTATGTTACTACTAATTTTGTGGTTATGCAGGTATTAAAACCTCAAAAGGTACTTCCAGCTGCTCTTTCAGCCTCTGTATGTGCAACTGCTGGCATTCTCTCCTTTGATGGGATATCTGGGATCTCATTACCAGTGGAATCCGTGGAATCACTGACTTCAATGGTACATGCAACAGAGATCAACAAGCCTTCTCCAGGGAAGAGAAGGATGTCCCAGAATGCAAATAGTTTCCCTGAATCAGTAATGTCCTGCAGCTTGCAACAGAGCTCTCCTTCTCGTCATCGCAAAGGGAGGCGCCCTTTGTCCAACAAGGGAAAATGAGCTGTCTAGCCACAATTGTCAACTCGAGTCATCAAAAGCCACCTTTTGCATTGTCCGACATCAGTTCAGTACACCACTAACAATCCTTAGGGGGCATACCGTGCAAGAGTACTGAAATGGCATCATGAAAATTCGTAGCTATACAGAATCATAGCTTTAGCCAGTAAAATTAATGGTCAAAGCATACCTTGATATAAAGTAGTAGTAGTAGCTAGCATGTTCTTTCTATAGCTGCTATTAAGTTTACTCTTTTATAAATCCCAAATTAAGAGAAACCTGACGATTGAGTGGGAATCATCACATCCAAGTCTAGCTAATTTGAGCATATGTATGTATATATTCTGAAATGGTATTGCAGGTTTCATGGGAATTGGCCTTTTTAGAAGTTGATGAAGCGCATACACGCAGAATAACCCAGATATTGATATAATATAGCCGCATTCAGGTATGCAACAATTTGATGAATGTTCCTGACAGGAATTGCTCATGTTTCACTCCGTTGGTTATACATAGAAGCTCTCCTGTTGCGTTACAACCTGTTAAGATAAAGAAGCTTCTTTTTGGAGTATTATAGCTCCGCCATGATAAATCCTTGAATTTGCTTTAAAGGATTTGGTAAAGACCTTTACAAGTGCCTTTGTATTGTATCACCACATGATAGTATTAGTAACAAATCATCTGTAAAAGTTGTATTAAAGATATCAATCTTATTACATTTACAGTGAAACTTGGTGTTTGGCAATATGTTGAGCTATTATCTTTGTGAAAACCTCTGTATGTAGAGTGAATAAAAAAGGGGACAAAGAGTCATCTTACTTGAGCTTTTCACTTCTCACCTTTGTAAGCCGGAGTTGGTTTTCTATTGACCATGGTAGAGTGTATGATGTAGCGGTGACACGTAAATATCCTAAATGTTTAAGTTACAAAGTTTTCCTTATCATTTCCCTTTTCTTTTTCATATTTACTCAGATTTCTTTAAAATTTATTGTAGAAGTCGTAATAAATTCTAACTAATTAAGATGTGCATATGAAAAAAACTTTAAAATAAATTAGTCATTATTAAAAATTAAATAAACTCTATCAAGGATAAATATCCATTATTGAAATTTAATGACAAAAAATTCAACATGCCAAAAACATAATTATACACGAATTAAAAATATTTATATTTAAATGAAAATTAAGTGGTCAAATTAATATTGATGAGATAGTTAAGAAGAATAAAATAAAATAAATAATAAGGTATAAAAAATGTTGGACAAAATTAAGTATAGATAGAGGAATTCATTCAGGGTTAGAGATTTGTGTGGAAATTAAAGGATAAAACTTATTTTAAAGGTTAGACAATTTTCTATGGGAGAAATCATTCTTCAATTTTTGACCTATTAGGTATTTAAGTTAGGATAAGACTTATTTTAAAGAGGGAAGTTATGAGACCTAGGTGTTTCCTTCTCATCCTTTCATGTGTTTTTATTATTAACGTTATGATTAATGTTAGTTATGAATTATAATTAAATTATTGTGTTTTAAGAGTCTTTATTGTTATTAAATTTGTGTAATGGTTAGGATATTATAAGTTATGAATAAATTGAACAAATAAGATAATTTGACATTGTGATTATTGGGATGTCAAGTGTGAGTAAGAATCTCACATTGGAAAGGATGAGATTAGTGAGGAGAATATAAGTGGAAATGACTTATAAACTTAATGCTTTAAGGTTTTTGATTGAAGTGTGATATCAAGGTTTACAAGTATGTTCCCTCGCTAAGCCTACGACGAAGATCTCTCAATTAAATGGGCTTCTCAGATCCAACAAGTGATATCGGAGCCAATGGTTCGGCAAGGAACGAGTATGAAGACGGTAGTCGAATCCCGTGATTGCCTTCCCACGAAAAAGAGCAAGGAAACTCCTAGTAGGCCCAGACCAGTGGAGTAGAAGAACTCTTGGTAATGCCATATGCTCAAGCTGCTAAGAAAAAGACTTTCGCTCAAGGGAGAGTCCAACCTCAATGTGGAGGTGACACATTGTTTACTTGAGTTACTAAGATATATCTTCAAAACTTGTTAGTAGGACAATTGTAGTGTATCAATGACATTGGCTGCAATTTTATATTTTATAGATGCCACTAACCTAATTTTAAATTAAAAAAACATTTCAAATGAATATCTAATTGAGATGATTTAGGAGATTATGAAAAGTTAAGAGAAATAACTATATTTCATAAGAGAAAATATAAGTTGATATTAGTCCCATTTAGAAAATTTTGTTAGAATAAACATATTGGTTCACTTTTTTTCATTACTAAATATTGTTCAATATTTTAATCATAATTTTCTATAGGCATAGTGGATAGATGCGATTCAATAGGCAATGGATTTGTCAACACTTATACTTGGCATGTACAAAGTATTGTATGTGATAGTTGAACCTGGGTTCTTTAGAAATATTTTGAGCTATTATCCTTGTGAGGACCTCTATATTCAGAGTAAACAAATAAAGGGATAAGTGGTCATCATGTTTGAACCCTTATCTTTGAAAGTTAGAATTGGTTCTCCATTAACCATAATCGAATATGATGTGGAGGTGAGGCTTTGTTTACTTGAGTTGGTGAATTTTCTAATAAATCTCCAAGCCTTTATTGAACTGAACAAGAAACTCCAATTAAGAGAATAAAAAATTTCAAGCCTCTATTGAATTGAACAAGAAACTCCAATGAAGAGAATAAAAAATTTGTTGAAGTCAAGAATATGAAGAAAATGTAACCACGCTATTGTTATATGAATCTTGAGGATTTTTGAAATTATTAGAGATGTTCAAACATGTGTTTGTTTGACGGATATTATAATTATTGGTGTTTGTATGATTATTTTTATGGTTCATAAAGAAAACTTTTTCTTGAAAATATTGTGTTATGAGAATACTTAAGGAAGATTATTTTAGATGCTAAATAACTTGTTAAACATAGCTATAAAAATCTACTAAACTTCATGTAGAAAAATCACATATTTGAGGAACTTTACCTCATGTTATTGATAACGCTACATACTTGTGTTTTTAGCTTTTTCCTATATACTAAGCTCTTCCAAACTCTCTAAACTCACATTAGATCGTATATATGTGACCAGATAAGGATGGGGACCTTAGTGTCCCAAGCTACCCTTATATAGGCTAGCTTTCATCAAGCTTGCCCATATAGTTTGTAAAACAGCTATCTAAAATCTACAAAGTATGATGAACATTACCAATGCTCTAGTGAATGTTACCAATGCTTTGGTGAAGCTATTGGACCACGCGATTAATTTTACATTCTCCCACTTAGCCCAACAGTTATAGCAATTGTATCTAAATCTTACTTTATAGGAAATGGAATACATAAATCATGGCAATAATTTCTCTACTAAATGAGCATTATCTTACATGTATTAGAATGTACAACATTTCCTAACCTTATGATAACCTTTCTTTACGAGTAAACCCTAAGTTTACTCTCGCTCCAAATATATGATGTTTTTCAAAAAAATAATGTGGACAAAAAATAAGAAAAATAATATAAACTAGATTTCTCTAATGTAATGTACAATAAATATTACATGGAAGGACCTAATCCCATATTTACAAAATGATCCCTAAATTTTACTAGAGGCATGCCTTTGCTAGGGATTTGCAATCATCGATTCAATGCTAATTTGCTCAGTAGCATCTTTCTTTTCCTTAACATTCTCTCATAGCTAAGTACTTGATGTCAATGATTTTAATTTGACTCTCATTCTTCTTGTTCTTAGCTAAGAACACAGCAGTTGAATTGTCACAATAAATCTTAATGGGTCAGGAAATGGTATCAGTAACCTTAAGCTTAAATACATTATCCATATACCATGTGTTATAGCCTCAAAGTAGGACATAAACTCAACTTTTGTAGTAGAGGAAGCAATCACAGTTTGCTTGGCATTCCTGTAAGATACAACTCTGCTAGCTAACATGAAGACATAGTTTTATGTCAATTTTTCTAAATCAACATAGCCAACATGATCTTCCAAATTGTTAGTTTAACTATACATAAGCATGTATTTCTTGGCGCCCTTTAAATACCTCATCACCTTTTTAACAACTATCCAATGGGTTAAGCTTGGATTACTTTGATATTGATCTAATATTTCTATAGCAAATGCAATGCTAGGTTTTGTGTAGACCTAAACATAAATTCGGATTCCAACGATAGAATCATGTGGAATGTTTTTTATTTGTATCCTTTCGAAGTCATTTTGCAGGCACTATTCCAAACTGAACTTGTCACCCTTCGTAATAGGAGCCACACTTGGTGAGCAATTCTTCATCTAAAATGTCTCCAAAACTTTGTTGACGTAGGTTTCTTAAGATAGCCCCAAATCCTACAGAATCTTTCTCGATGTATATTAATGCTAATGACATAAGATGCATCACCTATATCTTTATCTTAAATTTTTTAGTAAATCCTTTTAGAACGAGTCTTATCTTATATTGCTCAGTGTTTCCTAATGAGTCCGTTTTAGTCTTAAAGATCCATATACATCCTATAGGCTTTACCTATTTAGGTAGCTCAACAAGGTCCCACACATCGTTACTCTTTATAGAGTTCATCTCCTCTTTCGTGGCATCATATCATAAGTATGATTCTCTACAACTCATGGCTTGTGAAAACAACTATGCATCAATTTTGACTCCGAAATTGAGTCACTTTCTTGTAGATACACCATAAAATCACTAAAAATTGATGATTTTCTCATTGTAGTAGATTTTAATATTGTCTTAACATTCTCAGTAGGAGATTCTTGTTTAACTCGTTGTTCATTATTTTCACCTGATTCTTAAACAATCAAATCTACTATATTTTCAGCATCATTTGGAATTTCTTGATTATCATTCATAACTTATTGTGATTCAACGACTGCTTAAACTTCACTACAAGAAAAATGGGGTTTAGCGACGGAAGTTACTAACGGACATTTTCTATTCCTTCGATATATTTATCGACGGTAACTTTTGTACCAATGGTAAATTTAACGATGGATTTTGTATGTCCATTTATAAATTTAGCGACAATCAAAGTTTTGGAAATTCGTTGGAAAATATGGCAATGGTAAGTTGTATTCTGTCGATAAATTAAAATTTATTGTTAGATTTTTCTTATTGCATCGGTAAATTTAAATTTATCAACAGATATTGTTATTCCATCGGTAAATGCACCGATATTGTTTTTTTAATTTTTCCTACATTTAATTTTGATTGATAATCTTATGGTTGATAATTAATTTCTACAATTATCTGTTGATAATATTTTTATTTTTTCTACATTTAATTTGTCTAAAGAGAAAGTTGATTGATAATATTAAGTAAAAAATATCTTAATTGATAATAAAAAATTATTACTACAACAACAAAATGACTTGAGAGTAGCTATAACTAAGCTATGTATTTGATGAATGTGGATGCTTTAACTGCTACGTTAAGGTGCTGCCCTTTCCCTTCAATTTATCCATCTCATCACGGAGCTAGGCTATGTACTCCATCAACTGTTGCAACTGAGTTGCCAGCCTCTCTACTGTGCTCTCAAGCTGAATGACTCTCTTATTAGATGCAGATCGCCTATTGGATGCAGTTGTACTAGATGTGGAGGATTACGAATAGCATGTGTTCACAAATGAACCTAAGCCGAAGATCCTTCCACGATGGTCCCTAACACCTATTATATCAAGATATGTCTGACTCTCATCAACAGTTCCAGAGTGTTAAGACTGTCGTTGAATATTTTCTCGTATTTGGTCCTATTAGGAGGCAATGTTTATGTTAATAAGTGATAATTATTAAGAATTAATATTAAAGCATAAATTTCACAAACATTATGTTCTCTACATTGAGTATTGACGAAGGTCACACCATCATGCTTCTTAGTGTGGGTGTGCAAAAAGAGCTGACCGAGTGTAGGCTTCCTGCCTATAGACTTTTCTGCATCAGAACAAAATGTTATAAGTGAACTACAATTTTCAAAAATTTTGGCTGAGTTTTCTCTATTTTTATGATATTTACCCCCTGTTGATCAAAGAAAGTAACTCAACAATACAGTTATATATGGCACTAGACATTTATAACATTATCATTCTCTATAATACACATATATTTTCATTTCAAAATTCACATATCAAATTAAATTGAAACCAAATTTCATACATCAAAGTAAAAGAATCATATTATAAGTATAAAGTGTAGATATTTACAAGTTTTTCTGCATGCTCCTAGTGGATAATAGATCCTCCAATGTGTATGGGAAGACTCTCTCTCTTCGGTCCTCCATGTTTGTTTGCAGAATTGCACCCTAAAATGGACATTGCCTTGGATAATATCCAATATTGCTGCCAATGACTCTGTATTTATTTAGATATATAAGGAGGTTGTACATTAGTCTTGTGTATCGCACTAAGAAAGTCTCTATAACGTGTGTGAGCTCACCTCTCCTATACTTTGTAAATAACCGTGTCAAATTTGAAATCTCAAAAAAATTATTTTTGAACAAAAAGAAAAAACATACCATAAGTACTTATATCCTACAATATTTATCTGATTAATGTATAAAATTAATTAGATAAAAAATTACAAAAGAATATTTTTTTGTACCTGAAATTCCTGATAATAAAAATCATTTGTTGCTTGAGAGATATTCTTCCATATATAACCTTTAAGACCAATCTTCTCCCTAAACTTGGATGTCATGTTTCTTGTGCACGTTCCAAATGGAACAAAACTAATATAAAAGCAATTTAGGTCATTTTCAAATTAAAACTTGTAACTTATTATAAAACTATGATATTTCATGTATTTTCACTCATAGATTGTTGACAATTGAGATATAAGTTCTTCCATCAACTCCTTTAGCTCCACGCTGGAGTCTGCATCCTTTATTTGCAACATTTACCCTTGATATCTCTGTCGATATAAGGGTGGTGGAGCAAGGAGAAAAGGTGGATGGTGTAGCAAGGGAGGATAGTGTAGTATCAGGTACAAAAGATGACTGTACAGGGATTGTAGGTCGAGAAGGTGATGCCTCATTTGGAAGTGCAGTAGGTAGACGTATAGATTTTGTAGCATCTGCAAAAGGTGATGCTTCACCTGGACTTGCACTGGTTGATGGAAATCGTGGTAACCTAATCCTTGGCCGCATCATATCCTATTTTCTCTTTAGTGGCATATTTTAAACCTGAAATTCACATTTTAATGAATATTCCACTAATAGAACAATATAAATTCAATATATTATTGATACAATAATAGATTATTTCATATAATATTCTATTACAAAAAAAATTAATCCCTATCATGATCACTTAATTGTAAATCAAAATCATCATTGTCTTCTTTTTCTAAATAATTAGAATCAAACTTAGGCTCCTCTTCAGATCTCTCACCTTCCTCATCCTCTCCAGATAAAATTTCAACATATTAATTATTTAGATTGTTCAAAAATTCATTCTCATCGTATGTAACACATGTATTTATTTAATAAACATCTTCCTGAAACGCTTCACTTTCAATTCTCTTATTTTCTCCTTTTTCACGTAATTCAAATAAACCTCTAGGTTTAACTTTGCAAATGACCAATCAATCTGACTTATCTCATCGTAAATTAGAAAAAATGACATAATAAACTTGGATCATTTGCATCGCCAATAGAAAATGTTCAAATTGTCTAAATCTTCTTTGTTGGTTGATTTCAACTAGATTATATCGACTATGTACTTTTGTACCAACATTAGGAGTTGGATCAAACCAGTCACACTTAAATATCACACTCCACTTTAATGGTAATGCAGGGTACTCAATTTCAAGTATCTCAATAATTTTACCATAATAATCCATTAATTCTCCTTGTATGCAAATCCTATTATTTACTGTTGCCATGCTATGACCATAATAATCTATATGAAATTTGTATCCATTAACGAAACACATTGGATACGATTTAACAGTTAGCAAAGGTCCTTTTGAAAGATCACATATGAACTTGTTCTCTATTGAATTTTATGAGGCCTACACAAAAATAAATTATCATATTAAGTAGTATAATATCATTTGAACACTTTGATATGATAATTTAACCATTTCAATAATTGTAAGTGAAAACTTACATATTTCTCGAACCATCGAAGAAAGTGTCTTTTATCTTCTTTATTGATATTATCCTATGTTTTTTCGAGTATTAGCTAGCGTAACCATTCTTCATATAATCTAAAAGCATTATTATGTATTTTAGTTGTGAACAACACTAACTTCGAAAACCAAAATAATCAATTTCAAAATCAACTTCAACTTACTGTACGAAAGGTTGAGCTTCTTAACAGTTCAATAAAATTTAACCATAGGTAGCCTTTATTTCTTCCTCTGTTAACATTCTTCTTGTTGACCGTCCATATGTTTGTCCATTATATGTGAAAATGGATAAGTTACCATCAACATCGCCCGTTCCTCTCCCATCGTTATTACGAGGAACTTTTCTTTCTCTAGTGTGCACATGCAGCTAAAAATAATATGAGCAAAATGTACTTGCTTCCTCCACTAAATAAGCATTACATATTGAACCTTCAACTCTAGCCTTGTTTTTGACATTTTTCTTCAAGTAATGCAAATACCTACATTAATGAATAGGATTATTACAATTCTATGATTAAAAAAGTTATAACTTCAATTTAAATATTTACTATATTTACCTCTTAGAAGGATACATCCATCGATATTGAACTGGACCAGCAAGTTTACCTGTTGGACCCCGAACTTCGATTGGACGTCAGAATTGGTAAATAAGGAAATTGGTGTTGAATTTGGAAAATATTGCTAATGATGTTGGAAGAATTTCATGGAAGGTTGAAAGGTGGTAGTAAAGAGAACA
>JANZLH020000119.1:2538365-2553039 GCA_026770325.2 Erythroxylum fimbriatum | reverse complement strand
TACACTAACACTATCCCACATAGTAGTTTTGTGTAATCGTAAACATGAGGGAGTCCGTGAAGGAGCTCCATGCCACTAGCGGGCAGGCGGGAGAAGCCTTTAGACAAGTACACTTGACATACAAAACGGACCAAACCAAACCCACATAACACGTAATTCATGACTTCAAAACATATTGCCCAATGGCAACATTTCGAAAACTTGCTTTTCATGAACATGCAATTTTTCGAAAAACACTTTCATGTAGCAATTCACAATTCATCTTCAAAATTCATACACTAAACATGTAGCAATTTTGCAAATCATTTACCAGCAATAAAAGCAACAGTTATGAAGTAATTAAAATCATTTTATCTTCTTGATTTTGAAAACAGATTAATGGCTCATTACTCAAATTATAAACATGAAACCCACCTTGAAATTCCTTGCTTAATACTTGTTAAAAATGCATCCCCTTTGCTCCTCTTGCCTCTCTTAATCTCCTTCATCCATAGCAAAATTTCCAAATCAAAAGGAATTCAAATTGAACAACCCATAACACATAATCACCAAAATTGATCTTAGAAAACTTAAACCCATACATTTCTTAAGCTATATAAACCAAAACCCTAAAAAAAAATCAAAGATTTAAAATCCCACTTACCTTGGATCTTCACCAAATGAGGAGTTTCTTGGCTCATATGGAAGCTCTCATCTTCTTCCACCTTTTTCCTTCATGAATCAACTCAAAATCACTCTTGAAACCCAAAAAAAATCAAACCCTAGCATTTTCTTTCTTCTTTCTCTTCTTCTCCACCGACTCTCCCTCTCTTCTCTCTTTTCTTTAATTTTTTTCTCCCATTTTCGTGCTTCTCTTCTTCTTATATGAAAGCCCACACTTCTTATTTACAAATGTGCCATTAATGAATAAGTGATGTCCAAAATACCCTTCCTTATAAGCCTTGAAACCTTAATGCTTAAGTGGCTTGCCAATTTTACCCCTCATGCAATCTTACCACCTTAATTCAATTTAATCCATGTCATATGATCTTACTCAGTTTAACATGCTAATTAACACCTATTAATATGCCAATTAATTCCACAAAATACTCCATTAAGACCTCAAAATTCATTTAAATTATGCTTAACTCCTTAAAAAAAATCATAACCTTTTTCTAATCATGCAATTGAAGGAGTTTGGTAGCACTTCCTTCTAGACAAAATATTCCTCATTGTCTCAATTTTATAATGACACTAAAATCATTCAATTTGGTTTAGAAATCAGAAAGTTATACACCAAACATGTCAGACTATTCTTATACTGAAACAATATTCTGTGCCCAACTTCCATCCAAAAATTGACATTTTTAGAGACCGAATTAAAGCTCAATTTCATCAGGCAATTCTTTCTCATAAACCACACACTACTTTGCTTATTTCTTCAGGTAAAGAAGTTGGCTTCATATTTAAGATCAGTGACCTCTATATCAGCTAAACAAGATTTAAAGTTTTACTAAGCTTTAGAAGTTGGTAAAGTACTATTGAAGTAACCAATAATCATCTATAAGGCATTTATAAAGCGATAAATATTTATAAGATCACTTCAAAAGAAAATTCTCTGAAATGCACGATTAAAAGGATAAACAAATTCACACCACTTCAATTCCTTGTATCTTAACATAGAGGTAAATAACCTGATATGAGGATAAATAATTTTGCACTTAAATCTTGTTAGGTTCATAAGCAATTTCAATCCATCTATTGAAGTGAGCATTATGATTGGTAATAATCTACTAGCTCATATGAATATAATGAGTGGCTTTTAGCTTAGTCTTCAAAAGGCCAATTATCATAGGCTTTATTCGATTCAATTATTCTGCTTTCTAGGGTTAATCAACCCCTCTCATTTTATACTAGTATGGTCATTTATGTGTTTTGAGAATGGTACCAAAGTGTTTGACCTTAGCCTTAATTATACCTCCTTTTTTCTACAATTGAAAATTCTTCACTATTAGGGAAAGATTCTCTATCTATCTAGTTCAACTTGCTATTCTCTAAAGGGGAATTATTGTTATTGTTTCCATTACTTATTGAAGGGATATTTAAAATAAGTTCCTCCTATACCACCAGCATTAATATTGTAGATTCAATCTTAGAATCTTCCTTAGGAATGATTAATTCATGAGAGTTTGTCCCCTCCTGGTTCAATTCTATCACTTTGTTTGCTTGATCATTCATATTAGGATTTATAAGCTAATAGCACCGATATCCAACATCTCTGGGATTTCTCTCTGAGGAGCCTAACATTCCTTATTAAGTTTAACTAATTATGTAAGGCCCCAAATTACACCATATTTGGAATGATATATGTCCATGAAAATAAATGTGATAGCTGTTAAAATTGTGATATGAATTGGATGTGAATTGTGTATGTCTTGAATTTTTGGTTTATTAGATCATACTTAGTGACTTGGAATTAATAGTTACCATTAGAGAATTAAGGTATTAAAATGTACATTTGGACTAGGAAAATGTCAAGTGGCAAGATAAGTTGGTACGTGAAAATTGGATGACTAAGCCTATACATGGAATGACATTTGGCATAACTAAGGCATTAAAAAATGGCATAGTTAATAAATTGACAAGTGGCAGGAATAAGTGAGAGATAAATGGTCTAATATATTGGTGACATTTGGCAGCTCCTATATGGGACAGATGAATAACATGCATAGTGACATATATTGTTACAATTTGATGACACCTAGCATTAGATGAGACAAGTTTCTGTTGGAGTAATTTCTGTTTTGCTCATTCTTCAGCATCTTGCACACTCTCCACCGAAACTCTCTCACTCACATCCTCTTAGAGTTTTTTCTTGATTTTGGTTCATCAATGCTTAAGAATCCTTGCATGAGACTACATCAAGAAAGCTAATTTATACTACCTTCTATGTTCTTATCATCTTAGTGTTAAGATCATCCTACATCTACCTTAATTTTGGAAGTGTTTTTGGTTGCATGAAGGGTTGGATTACTTGGTTCTTTGAAAAAGGAACTTGAAGTTAATTAGGTAAGGGAATTCTAAACTTGATGACATGTTGTAATATGAATTCTATGTTACTTAAATTGGAATGGAATATGTGTGGAAATGATGATATAATAAGGTCTAGAACATGATGCTTGTTTCATGGATTTTGCTATGGATTTTGTTGCATGAAAGACAATGGCTTGTGATTTGCCAAATAAGTGATTTTGAGTTGAAATTGGATATGAATTTAAAGAGGAGTTGGCATGTGATTGAGGTATACTTGAAGCATGAATTAGGAATTGTTACGTCGGTGTTTTGAAATTTGGAAGGAGATGTTTGAATCTGGAATTTGCAGGAAAATAGTTAGCCACGATCGTGGCTTTCATCCCCGCGATCATGACAGAAGCTAACATTAGCTTCTATCACGATCATGAGAATGTGCCCCACGATCGTATGCAAGGCCTTAACATGGTAATATACCATACATTAGTATAATTAAAGTTGATTATGGTTTGTAATGAATCTAGTTTGAGATTAGATTAATTGGTTAAAGGTTGAATAGGTTTTGGATTTTCAACTGAGGTAATAACTTATGGAAGGTGTTATTTGATAACAAGTATCTAATTTGGAACTTATAAGTTATTAAAGAAATGAAGTATACTTATGAACACAAAAGTGATTTAAATGATATAAGTGATGTGTTAGTTACGAATGTTTGTGAATTAGGAAATTAGGTCAGTACATTTAAAGTGTAATTACTTAATGTATCCTTTTGTGCATCATTGCAAATGGTTATGTTTATAAGGCATGTTGAGTTTGATCAAATGTGAATGAGTATGTTCAAGTTGAGCAAAGTGGAATAGAGTCATATGTTTGGTAATATATCTTTTACATGAGAATTCTGAAATGTGACATGTTTTGTTTTAAAAACTGCCAATGCCTAGTAGTGGGAAAATAGGCATGCCTAAAAAGGGTCTACGACTGCTCCTGTAATTGGACACTAAGGTGTCCCCTGATTATCGATACTACGGTGTTCCCTGATTATCGACACTACAGTGTCCCTGATTTTGAGACATAAGTCTCTTATGTTCTGTGATACCAATCATGGTATCTTTTGTTCTGGTCTCATTATCCACTTTTGTAGAAAGGATTAGCAGGCTAACTTGTTTTATATTCTAATACATGTTCAGTTTTGTTATAAACAAGTTCTGATCTGATACAAGATAAGCTCTAATTTGATACAAAACATGTTCTAATTTGATATAAGTCATATTCTAATCTGAAAGAGTTATATCCTATTTTGATAATCAGTTCTGATACATGTACATTCTATTATGATATTTATGAGTTTTGTTTCGATGTAAGAAAGTTCCATATTGATGAATCATATTTTGTTCTGAGACACATAATGTTTGGATTACTCTTTAATATAAACAATTAAAGATTGCTTATGATATGATTTGATTCTGTCTATGTGAATGCTAAACGACTGTTAAAAACAGTCGCCAGTTTATATCTTGCTTAGTTATTCCCTACTAAGCTATATGCTTAACATGGTAGTTTTGCCTCCGTGTAGGTTCTGATAAGAAGGTTTAAGGATTGGGACAAAGACAACTGCAGTAACCAAGAAGAATATGTTTTGTTTTGGAAGTGTTCAATTTGTTTTTTAGTTGTATTCCATATGTTGAGACATTGTATTTTGATATAAATGGTTTGTAATAACCTTAATATAGGTTGGTTTTTGAATTTATGGCATGTATTTTGATAAGTACAATATGTATGATATGTTTTGTTTTAAAACAACATTTGATGAAATGAAATGTATATTTGCTTCAGTTCTGGAAATGCTTTGGAATGTTTGGTATGTTTTAGTTCTGTTTTGTGTAGCATTTGCATATCCCCCTAGGGGGTATGTGGGTGTGACAAATTATATATAATCTCCTTCAACAAATCTTTTGTTTGTACGAACCCATATCTTCCTACTTTATTCAAATGGCCAATTATCATAAGCTTTATTCGATTCAATTATTCTACTTTCTAGGGTTATTCAACCCCTCGCATTTTATACTGACATAGTCATTTAAGTGTTTTGAGAGTGTTACCAAAGTGTCTAACCTTAGCCTTATAGCCATACCTCCTTTTTTCTACAATTGAAAATGCTTCACTATTAGGGAAAGATTCTCTAGCTATCTAGTTCAACTTGCTATTCTCTAAAGGGGAATTATTGGTACTATTTCCTTTACTTATTAGAGGGATATTTAAAATAAGTTCTTCCTATACCACCACCATTAATATTGTAGATTCAATCTTAGAATCTTCCTTAGGAATGATCAATTCATGAGAATTTGTATCCAATTCTATCACTTTGTTTGCCTGATCATTCATATTAGGATTATAAGCTACTATCACCCATATTCAACATCACTAAGATTTCTCTATGAGGAGCCTAACATTCCTTCTTAAGTTTAACTAATTATATATAATCTCCTTCAACAAATCTCTTGTTTGTAGGAGCCCATTTCTTCTTGTTTTGTCTAGCTAGAGGTCTCCATTAATAAGTTACAATAACCTTATCCTCCATCAATCCCCCATTTTCATTCAAATTCAATATAGGAATGGCATCTGTGATATTCATATCAGTATTATTCAACACACATCATGGCTTAGCCAAAACATTTTCTTGAAGTTGTTGCTTTGGCCACATATAATGGTTTCTTTATAAAGCTTGTAAAATAGCTCAGCCTAATTGTGGACCAATACTATGAGGAACATTATGTATATTAATCCATATAGGAACATGCTTTAACCTAAGCCCATTTAGCTGAAGACCTAGTCTCCAATTTTTGATTAAAAAAAGGCCTATTATTGATATATTAGGGGCCAAGCTCTAAATAGGATCAAGATCCCCTAATACCTCTCACCATGAGTAGTGAGTTGTAAAAGTAAGCTTGCCTTCAAATAAGGGAGGGGAATTTGAGTAGTTCTAATATGGATTTGCTTATTAGCTCTAAGTAAATGTTGAGATTGAGGTTGAGGTTGGGGCAATTAAAGGGGGAACTAGAGAGATAGAGGAAGTAGAAGTTAAACATGGGGTGAAAAAGGTGTAAATGCAAACAGAAAAAAGTTGGCTTATAGTTAAAGAAGGAAAGTAGATAAAAGTAGTTGTTGAAAATTTTAAAAGTGTTCTTTTTAAGGAAAAGAAGGGCAAACAAGAACAAAAGCAAGCTAATTAAAAACAAAAACTAAAAAGGAAATAAAAAGGAGAGAGCGGAAGCAAAGCAAGCCAAAAAGAAGAAGAGAACATTCTTTAAAACAAGATCAGTTAATCTAAGAGTATAGTAACTTAATAATATGAATGTAAATAATGGATTAACTACGAAAAAAGTTTAAGGTTGTGATGAACTAACATATATTAATTGCATTATGTAATTCACACTCTTTGTTTTCTTTACTTTTAATTAGTAATTACATGCTATGTAATTAATAAATTCATTTTTTGTAAAAATTTGTCGATATTTGTAAATATTTAGCACTCTTATATGTATGATGAATTCAATAATTATATTAAAATTTTATATATAATTAATTAATTATTGTTCAAAGTTTTAGTTACAAGTTCTATTTGATGAAATATAACAAATTATCTAGATATTAGATCTTAATAAGAATTCTAATAATATAGTCACACATATTAAAAGGAACACAAAATATATAGCATTTTTTAATAATTTCACTAAAATATTTGTTATGGTATTTATACTTTATTAAAGTTTAATATATTTAAAGTTTATAACTAAAAATGGACTTACTTCTCTTTAGTCTTGAAATATATTTTGCATATTTCTATAATAGCCAAATAAAAATTCAAAAGTAATGTAAAAAGAAAATGATTTATATACAAAAACGATCAATGAAGATTTTAAGATAAGACATAATATCCTTAATTTTGTACGAGGCTCACTTCAACTTTATTTTTTCAACATCCTAATACATATTGTACTAAATATTTTACTCTTCCAAAACCTTTTCCTCGTATTTCCATAATTAATAAAATTTTGTTTATTTATAGTTGACAATTTAACTATGAGATTTTTGTATGAAATCTAAATTGATAATATAATATCATGTCATCAATATAGAGCTTTACTGATAATATATATGAGGCGGAGCATTGAGTTTATCACATAATTAAGTATAGTCATTAAGATTAGTTAATCATTTAGGTAACACTTATAAATAACAAGATGTATGCACCGTTGTGAGCCCAACAAAAGCAATCTACTTTCCCATACATGCAGGAAGGAAGACTTACATATTCGAGCATTCAGAACATGAGGACCGCCTAACAATACAAAATATGAAAAAGCAAGAACGAAACCGCATGTCAAGAGCATGTGTACACACTGCAACACACCCAACACACATACGTCTACAAAAATCGATATGTACAAACATAATGATTATTGAATTGAAAAGATGTAAATGACGATGATCTCTAATCAGACAGTGGGATAAGAAGCTTGCATGGCGATTCCACAAAGTCCTTCCTTTGCAGTAACATCTTTTTGAAGCCTTACATACCCTTTTTCTCCCCATTGTGTGCCCCAAGAGTTCTTCACTAACCAATAGTTCATTCCATTGCTTTCTCCATATCCTACCGCTGTGACTCCATGATCAAGTTGTGTGCCGCAGGCTCCCGAAAAGATGCCAGTCGAGTAGAACTGAAATGAAGAATCTCCGGCATCAATGGCAACTGAAACTGGTTGATTTGCCACAGCCTTCATTAGAGCTGCTTCGTCGTTGGCCGGCACATCTTCGTACCCTGATATATTGGCTGCGGGCATTGCTTCAGCACTGGTATTGCAAGTTCCCTGAGCGGCTGTGTAGGGATAGTTTGTTTCAGTCGTTAGGCCTTTGTGCTGGATGATGAATTTAAAGGCATTGTCCATTAGACCACCTTGACATCCTTGATCTTCTCCTTCAATGTCACAGTCAACCAATTCTTGCTCTGATAGAGAAATCAACTTTTTGGTTGATAATTGAGTGATTCCTTCTATAGATGCAACTGCTGAAAATGCCCAGCAAGATCCTGCATTTTTGGCCAAACAACTTTTAGTTAATACATTGTATGTTTGGAGATTTATAAATCAGAAGACAGTATAGGTATTATACCGCATTGGCCCTGGTCCTTGATGGGTGTTACAGCTCCTTTCTCCCTCCAGTCTACATTAGATGGAACATCAGTGACATTTTCGTATCTGAAAGGGCCTGCTTGTTTAGAGCACATGTGACCCTTAAATCTGTTTCTTGTAGTTTTGAACTCCTCATTTGTGAGGTCTGCAAATTGGTTGACGCCTAACTTGTAAGTCTTGTCTCCAGCAGCATTAAAAGAGTCGATATGTTCAACATTTGCCTTGAATATTTTGAAGCGAGCCTCCTTCTCCTTGACGTCCTTGTAAACTCGTCCATAAAGGGCCATCCACTGCTCATGCCTCCGCCTCATTGACAAATCTTGAAGAGTGCGAGCGGTAGATTGAGAAGCAAAAGCCATAAGTAGCGCGACAATGAAACCCAGAAAACGAATGGAATGGTTGCTAGTGAACTCCATCTTCACTTATGAGCAGGCTAGGTAGGAGAAAATTAAGATGAAAGGGCTTAAGTGAGGATCAACGAAGCAGATGAACTCATCAGGATTGCTCTCAAGTTTATATAGCCAGGGTAGCTGACTAATAATTAGTTTGAGTATCTATTAGTAGATACCTTGCAGTTCAACGTTGCCCACATATTCTGTTGATTTGGACCTTGTGGTGAGAATGATGTCCAAATGAAGCCATGTCCTGCTATGATGCCGAATCAATTGGCATCTGTTTTTACCTTGCGAAAAGCTAAAGGTCCTAAGATCCGAAATCCCTTGAGTTTTTGTTTCCACTGGGAAGATGAGACGATGTTGCAATTCTCAAACATACTAATCTTTCCTTTGCTTTATGGACAATTGAGTGTTTGGAATTAAAATAATTAACAAAAAGAAAATTAAGAAAATATTTGGGAGCTATCCCTATATATACAAAGAAATAATTTATAAGATGTAAGAGTAATATAAAGCCTACCAAAACGATGGTCATCTAATCAAAGTCAATAATTAATATATAGCTCCCGATCGATTTAAATTAGATGAAAGAATATATTTTATAGTCAATATTACCTAAATTACTTTTGCATATTTTAAAGGGTAAGTTATAAAAAACTTAGACTTCACCTAATTTTATAATATTAGCCTAAACTTTAAATTATTTTTTTTCACCAAAAATAATCTGTCTTTAGCGTTACAACTAACGTAGCGTTTGGTTGCTGTCCTCATGGGTGAGGACAGTTGACAAAGACGCAAAAGTTCCGTCTCTCGTGCTGTTTACTTGCTGTCCTCACTTATTTTTATTCCGTTTTCAGAGGACAAGGATAGAAATTTTTGTTTCTTCCAAAACTGAGGCACAAGACTTATTGTCCCGAGGACAAGAACAAAACACCCCTAGAAAAGTCAAAAAATACCCTTGTGATTTACAGACAAAACCTAACACGTCCCTTGCAAATCTCTGTCGTAGCTCTCCTTCTTCCCTCTGGCGTGGCACGTCATGTCAGCAAATAAATTGGATATATAGTTGCCACTTGACCTATTAAAGTCACTTTAGGTTAAATATGAAACCCTAAAAGGCTTTATGATATTTCCGGTTCTTAGAAAGCTTGACAATTCGCTTCAATGCCCGCAAAGCTTTTCTTGCCTACAAAATTTCTAAAGTATACCTATGAGGATTAACTTACCAGTTTCTTTAATCATCAATAGTAATGAAGTTAACAGAGAAATATTCAAACCCAAATGAGAAAAAGTACTCAATTCTTACGAGGTAACGCTAGAATGCAGTTTGAATATTTATTAATAACAACAAATGTTTTGAATCTCTCTCTGATATAAATAAGTGTAGGAGGAGGAGAGGGAGGAGTTGGCAGGTTGCTTTCCAATGGCTAAACATTCTATTTGATTGTCATATTGGTAGACAAACTAAGGAAAACTCTTACGAGCAGAAGAATCTCCACTGCAACCTGAGCAACCACAGCAGTTGCTTTAGTGGCAATAGTGGTGATCGATGAGAGCAACTAGATCTTGAAGCATACTTGCTCTACTCTTTCTCTACTTTTTGTAGTTCTATTCTTTATCTTAAAGGTGATGATGCTTTAATCACAACTAGCTTGCTCTTTACTTTGAATCTTCCAAAAAATAGTCATGCTCTTCTCTTAATTTGTATTTATCATTTCTTGCTTTGATTGTTTGTTAGAGATGAAAATCATGATTTTAGAAGTAGTGGGCCTTTAATCAAGAACAATATTTTTGCAAAAAGGTTAAAACTCATGTTGATGGAGGGAACCTTTATTTTTATTTTTTAACTTATAATATTTAATATAATGTGGCACTAATAGGTTACATGACAAACACATGTTCAATGAATTTGATCATATAGTACGTCACGTTAGTATTGTTAATTATGGAACTAATGATGAATTATTTTTGCAAAAAATTGAAAAGTTGAATTTTATTGTCACTTTTAAAAATTCAAACTAGTATTACAAAATTGAGTAAAATTTAAAATTCTTTTTATAATTAATGTTAGTTAAATATTTTTAGAATATAAGAACATTTTCAATAACATTAATTGATAATTATGAAAAACACTAAAATTATAGTAATGCAATCAAGTCATACTACATCACTAACTTTTGCTAGCCTGAAATAATTCTTATAGTAATTCATAATCATATATCAGGGTCAGCCTTTAAATGAATTTCAAAAGATTTTACATTAACTTAGTCACTAAAAAGAGTAAATCTATCAAATCTCATGATTCATCAGATACCTTAACAAAATAGTTAGTTTAACTAAATCAATTAAATTCTAAAGATATAATTTTGCACAAAAAAATTCCTAAATTAGTTAACTATACACATGTATAATATAGATTACCTAATTATATTTTTCCATACTCCTTCTTAAGTTAGTGAACATGAATTCTCCATTCCTAGATTAGATGCAATACTCTGAAATATTGAACATTTTTACCTTTTGGTAAGTTTATTAGTAAGTTGTCATTTGTAGACATATAAGGTGTACAAATCAATTATATGCTCTCTAACTTTTGTTTGATAAATTATATATCAGTTTAATGTGCTTCTTTTGTTATCATTGTACTAGATTGTGAGTTATACATATTATGGAATTGTTATAATAATAAAGTCTCATTAGACCATTCTACTTAATGTTTAAGCCTTCTAAAATGATCTTAAACTAAAATAGTTAACAAATACCTTGAGTCATTGCTGAGAATTCTTTTCACTCTATCATTCTACCATATTATATTTTTTTACTCTTTTATGTCACAAGGTTTTTCTAAAAAAAATGTAATGTCTAATAGTTAACCTTTTATCAACAATTGACCCATTATGATTAGCATTTTTGTATGCCTCAAGTGTTTCTTTTGAACAAAATATCATTCCCTAGTATCTCCTTGATGTAATGTAATATTCAAAAAATTGTTTGCAGATAAATTTTTTAAAAAACAAATTTAGTAAAACTATCTCAACATTGCAATGAGTTCACCATAAATAAATTATAAAACTAAAGACAAATCAAATTACAAATGCATATGAAATTTAATAATAGGTACAAATTCCATCTGGTCTTTATTCTTGTGGATAGAGCATACTGATCAAATTTAGCTATTATAAAGGCTCAGATCTAACTAATGGTGTTATAAGCTAATTTGTACTTGTCAACTTCCTCATTCCTATAGATTTTCTTGTTTATTTCCTTTTTATAGAATAAATAGTGGTTGTGAATGCAGTTTTGTACATTGGGGTGTCAAACAATCTCTGATGGGCATTATGAATGATCTAATTTAGAGATGATTTCCAATTATAATTGAGGTAGGCATTAGACAAAAAATGTAAAGCTCTACTCCAATCCGCTTTGGAGTATCAGCATTGAAAGAATAAGTTTTCTCTATTTTCTTCAGACTCTTTACAAAGAACGTATATTGGGTCATAAGATCTGAACCATCTGTTTTTAGTACAAATCTTGTTCTTTATAACCAGCCAAGTAAAAATAAAGGCTTTATGATTGATGGATTGTTTCCAAAGGAGACTGAATTAAGAAACATTCCCTTTACCTTCCTGTAAGGCCTTATAATAAGACTTGTCAGTAAAAATACTTGAGGCATCTGGGACCCAAGTTACTGAATCCTACCTATGGCTGTAATTGATCTGGGGGAGAAAACCCTCTAGTAGATTAAACCCTTTAAATTGTCCTTCCCATTGCGCTTGATTGATCAAAGAAGAAGCTTTGGAGTTGAGAGGAAGCTTGTTCATAAGTATGGATAATTAAGTCCTTTGTATTAGAGGACTATGATCTATCTAACTATTGAATCATACCCAAATAGTCTCTCCATTTCCTAAACATGCTTAATCAAAGGAAAAACCACCTTTCTCAATTTCAACATTTGCAAGAAGAACCAAGAGAGAACTCCCAGATGCGAAATAAACTTCTTTTGCGCTATGCATGAATTTGTTAATAAAACTAATTATATGTATTATATTTGGTCTTATATGAGACAAATAGAGTCTTCTCACAAGGTGTTGATACATTTTCCTATTTACTACAACATCCTCCTCAATTTTTCTAAGTTTAAAATCCAAATCTATTAAAGTACTTGTTAATTTACATATTATCTTGCTTATTTCTTTGAGAAGGTCTTTAATATACTTTTGTTGAAAGATTTTAAAAGAAAAATCTTATCCTAAGAAAATATTTCAACTTGCCTTACACTTTGATCTTAAACTCCTTAACCAAATAATGACTCAAAATATATCTCTTTATCTTTTTCTCGTATCATTTACGTAAGTTAATAGAGTTGCGACTCTCCTTAAAGGTAAATTTTTAATGAACAATTTATTATCTACTTAACTTTGTTTAAATCACATAATAATCATTTCACAAATCTTCCAAATAAAGCCTTTAAAGATTACTTTAATTTAGACCATACTAGACTTTCTTCAATTTACACACATTATAACTTGCCAAGTTATTCCTATAACATAGTATAGAATCTCCAAATAAATTTCTTCCTTTGGTTCTCTATGTAATAATACATTCTTGACATTCAATTCATGTAATTTCAACCATAATTTGTTGCCAATGACAACAAAAGTCCAATATTATTCATCTTTGCAATTGGAGTGAAAGTCTTTTCATAATTAATTCCATAGGCTTTAGTATATCCCTTACTTACCTTACCGTGTATCTTTCCATTAACCCATATGCTCTATACTTTATTGTATTCACTTATTTGCACCCAATAAATTATGAAAAGGTGATTTTATTAGAAGACAATAACTGTTTAAGAGGATATAAACGTCATTTTGTGTACTATTCTCATTCCTTTCCTAATAGCAATTGGAAGGTTTTGATTATCATTACCCACAAGAAATTTAGTTTCATTTTATAATAAAGGGTTAAAATTGGTTACTTCGTTCTTAGGATCTAGGTTGAAATTTCATACTTGCATAGATCCAACAACATCCATTTTTGTCCTTGTGAACATCTTACCCTTATAAAATCTCACATTCTCTATAACATATTACAACACTTTCGTAAAATAACTAATTGTACAATTATTGTTAAAAGCTTCTATTAATGAATATCATTTTAAGATGCTCTTTCTCAAACAACGATATGACTATTGTTCTTACTTTAACCCAAACTCATGTTTACTACTTTAATTTGTGCTAAATTACTTTTAAAAATTAATTTTCCAATTTTTTCACTACAAGAAAAACGGTCTTTCCCGACCGTACATACCGACCGAATACCTATGTTTTCGGTCGGTAACATTATTCACCGACCGTAGTGAGCGACCGAGACGTTGGTCGGCGATTGGACAGTCGCTAAATATTACCGACCATTGGTACTTCGGTCGGTGACATATTCCGACCGAAGCGTCGGTAAAGAGCAAATGATTTAGCGACCGACGGTCGCCGTATTGTATACGCAGTTAACGACCGTACCGTCGGTAAATAAATTATCGTGTACCGACCGAGCGGTCGGCAATCAAGAAAGACGGTCGGCAAATTGAAAGTCGATTGCCGACCGTCGGTCGCAAAAGAGAAGTCAATGTGCCGACCGACGGTCGGTAATTGGGTTTTTGTAACATCTGAATATTGGCAATTTGGCCAAATTAACGAAATGAATCCTGTTTAATCGCTGAAATGTCGTACAAATCGCAACGAATGACAGTTGAAGAACTAATTAAAATTTGAACCAAGTTTAAACAAATTAAAAATGATCGTAACATATGTTTCAGAGTTTTGAATCATCGGAAAATGTTTGCAGAAAAAGTCAAATGACCGTTATTACAGAAAGCATTCGTTACTGTAAAGTGTGAAATTATGCTGTAGTTAATTGAAAACCATATTCCAAACTACAACAATGCTATTGTCCTGGTGGGCGTTGCTGTTGTGAGTTTGCATCCCTCGTTTGTTTCATTACTTCTAAATCATTTGTGAGCTTATGTATGACCTCCATCATAGTATTCATTGCGGCCTCAAGCTGCATGATACGTCGGTTTGTCGG
>JANZLH020000119.1:2484058-2505011 GCA_026770325.2 Erythroxylum fimbriatum | reverse complement strand
GAAAACGTAAATTTCTGGTTTTCATAAATTCGTTTTAGTTTTTTTAATTTTTAAAACGCCGCAACACAACAAATCTAACCAAACATGATTTAACAGATGGTTTCCTTTTTAATAAAAATCACAACTAAAAACGGCAAAAAAGAATGAAAACAAACAGGCCCTTTGTTGATGATTTTTCTTTCTGTTTCGATCTTTTCAAGCTTTCTCGATATAACATTTAAAACGCAAGAAAACAGAAAATAAGAAGTGAATTAAATATGGAACAAAGATATTAAAATTTAATCCCTCTTTTATACATGGGAATGCTATGACTATTTACATAATAGAGCAACCATGAGGGTTTTCGTCGCTGAACACAGCACCTGTCTGGTGGGGGAAGATGGAGGAATGCACAGGATGGCCATAATAGGCAAGGTCGCTGCTATCATATCCATGCTTGTAGTAGTTGTATGAAGATGAAGGCTGCGATGCATAATATGGTATTGAACCATTAACTTGGTTTTGATTGTAATAATGGTTTGAGTATGGCAATTGCCAAAGCTCAGCCCTCCGTCCAGTCTTACGTACTGCTTTAAGAACCTTTTTCTGGTCAGCCCATCCACTCACAGTCACCTTCTGGGTTCCCATATCTATATCAACGTCTTCTACTCCTGAGAGTAAGAAATGATGAATTGACATCTTTGCTTCTGACTCATTTTGAGTCTCTTTTAAGATTATGATATCCTAAGGAAATCGATGTATTAGTTGAAGTACTTACCTTTGAGGTTTTGAAGAGCATGTTTTACTTTGCTCTCACATCCAGCGCAGTCCATATGCACTCTCATTTCAATGATCTGATAATTACAAGTTCTTGCATTAGTAAACCCTTCAGTCATCTACAATCTTTTTGGTCCTATGTGATACTTGATAGATGCATGCATTATAACTACATATAACGTAGAAAAGGATTATTTAGGAATGCACATGCCATAGGAAAGGAACAAATTGCATACACTTACCGTCATTTTTGTCTCCGAAACCGTGAATTTGGGTGTTAGGCGTCTAAGGTTGTGGAGTATCTGTATATGATTATGAGTTATGACCCAGCAGGAAGGAGACGTTGTTATATAGACAAGCATAAGCTACACAACTTCATAGATGCATGTGCATAAAGCCTTCTCCATTTCTTTGACTCCAAGTTATTAAGTTTTTGGAAAGGGCATGTTATGTATTTTATTGCGCATATATAGTTGACAAAAGCTCAATAATTAAACGAGATAATGCTAATGGACCGACTTTTCTTTTCTTGCTTCCCATATGAAAAGTAATGAAGTATAATTGACCCACTATCAAAGATGAACATGGGAATGCACATGACATAGGGCGTCTCTATCGGATCATGTTGATGCCTTTGGGCATCTATAATAAGAATTTTCTTATCAAATATGAGTAATGGTCAAAGACGCTGGAGGAAAGCAGGCAGATGTGAATTGAGTTTCCAAAGTTTTTATTCCTTTTACGAATTCATCAAATGCTATAGGAGTGTAAATGCATGGAATGCTAAACTCGTTTAATTGTACTAGGGCTCAATTTGATGTATAAAACATTGAATGCTCCAATAAAGAACTCAATATTTTATAAATGCTCAACCTAATGTCACTAATTTCTTTAACAACTAAAAACAAAGGAATTTATACCTAATCTTTTCTGTTCTTAACCTGTAGAACCAAAGCGGGTAAGGAATTCAACCTAAAACTACCCACTTCAACAATCAAAATTTGAGTATTTAACTTATAAGATCGTTTAGTGAACAAATTAGCTTATCATGATGTCAACTGACATGTCAATCAAATAGCCCTTCCAAAACTATGCAAATTATATGGAAGACATTTCATTTCAAAGTTACAGAATGAGCCCGAACGAGCTCTAAAAGTCTCGAAATGTACTTTGGAGATTTATGTGATACTTTTAAATGCAATCTGAACGATTTCGGTGACATTCAGTAATTTTTGGATTCAATATGAAAATTCCTTCGAGAAATCGAAAAAGTTAACAAACAATTTTAAAATATGATGAAAAGCTCCGAAATTAGGATTGAAGTCTTGAGCAACAGAAACGGGTCAAAATGGAGGTTGTTTGAATAGAATTTGGTTAATCCAAAATTATTGGACTAAAATGTCCTTTTACTGAAGATAATGGGAATTAGTAATTTTTCTCCCATTTAAATTTTTTTCAAGCACCAAATTTAAATGTTTTATGTCTAATTAGAGTATTAATGGTCAATTTGAAGTTAGGGTGACAATAGAATATTTTTGGAATTTATTTGGGCACAAAGTGCATTAAATTCAAAAAAGGGTGCAAAATGGTCTTTTTGTTAAACCAAATGCATCCAAATTCCATATGTGCATTACATGGGAAGATTTTCATGAGATATGCATGAATTAATTAGTTTGGAAAGTAACGAATTAAATGGTGATAGGCATGGATTAAAATGTAAAAATGAGAAGTTTTGGTAAAGGTGTAATTATGAAATGTTATTAATGGAAATGGTGGGCAAAAGAGTAATTAAGCAAAATTTTCATCTCCATAAAAGGGGTGTGGTCGGCCGCTGTTGGAGAAAGGAAGAAAAAGAGAGAAAAAAACCAACTAAAGAAAAAGGAGAAGGGAGAGGTTCAATTAGGCCTTGGAGAAGTGATCCAAGGAGGTTTTCATGCTCTTCTAACTCTAATCAAGCATCTAACAAGATCCCATAGCCATCCAAGTGAAGAGGAACAAGAAATTGGGTTGGTTAGCTTTACTAGTTTTGTTGAAAATTGAATTTGTTGTGCTATAGTTTACATTTGGTTTTGGTGGTGTGAATTGCACCCTTATGATGTGATATCAAGGTTTTATTGCACTAAAAGTGATTAGGAGAAGAAAATCAAGAAGACTAGCGTGTGGAATCTTGGTCAAACTTGTTCAAAGGTAAGATCCATTGCCTAAAGTGTTTTATTTTGCCATTTGATGATTTAAGATTAATTAATGGCATTAGGAAGTTAACTTAATGATGAAAGAATTGAAGAAAAACTATGGAAATGATTTGATGAAATTTCATCCATGGCTAGGGTTTTTAATGTGATATAATCCAAAATTCTATTTTGATGTTTTATGATATTCATAGCATGATTTTGATACTAACGAAGTAAATAAATGAAAAGAAATTGATTTGGAATTAGTTTTGGTTGAATTTTGACCAAGGGTGCATGATTATATAAAATTTTGTTAATGAAATTTTATGGTTTAAATGTTTGTATTAAAATGTCATGGAAGTGAATTTGGATTGGTTTCAAATGTTAGAAATCAAATGGAATTGAATTGGAAAAGTTTAATGTAAAATATGTTAAGTTTGGCCTTAAGGGCGTTCTTGATATAAAAGTGTGATTATGATGTAATGACCATGTGAATATGATTAACGATAGTCATTAAGTGTATTTATGACATTGAATTATTAAATGAAGCGTTATGTTATTATTTGAAAAAAATTAGTATATGAAGTGTATGTGGAAAGTGATGAAGTTGAAATGGTTTATGGTGTATTTGGTTAGAAAATGTATTAAGGAGTTAAATATATTTGTATTAGGTTTTCGGATCAAAAAACGAAGCCAACTGAAGGATTTCAAAGTAGTAAAAAGGAAACTAGCAAGTAGTGATTGTACTTTAAATTGATTTTATGCAAATGCTTTTTATTTTATCATGAAATTAATATTTATGTTGAGTATATTACAAGTGATATTACTAGTATAAGTTTATGTTATAGCAATATATAAATTTTAGTTTAAAAGTTAAATGTTATATGAGTTGAATTCACATTGAAATTATGTTATTTGTTGATAAAAAGAAAATGAGGTGTTAGCCTATCATATGCCTTGATGGTATTACAGATTTATCGGTCGGAATACCCTAAAATGTGCATGGTAGAGTCTAGGGGGCATTAGTTACTAACAATAAGTGGTATTGTGTCTGTTAGTAGTCTAGTGAGTCGCTCTTTGCACGTATTAGGTATATATAGTGCAAGCCAAAATTATCAAGGGCAAGCGATGTAGAACTAGCTCTGAAACTACTGATTTATAGTGGTTAAACTATTGCAGGTAAGCAATGTAAAACCAGTTTCGTAACTAGTGGTTAACTAGTCTCAGGTAAGCAATGCGGAACCAACTTCGTGACTTTATGCGAGGCTCTGCCATTTAATACGGCTTGAGCTATGTAGGAATACCACTCTGTCATATATACCTAAGGCACCATATGGTACCAATTCTAGTGATTGGCTTATTTTCAGTATAAAAGTTTTCAAAAAACTTATTGACACCACTGTTTATGGTTTACGGAAGAAGGAAATTGGACACTTTTATATTCTGAGTTTAATTTCGAAATAGTATTTTTTTAAAAAATTGAAATTGTGTTTTGCGAAGTGTTATTTTATTACCAGATTTTATGATACACGAATGAATTTTTAGGATGATTATCTTACCATGAGCTTTATTTTTGTATGATAATATTTCAGTTATGTTGTTATGAAATGACTCATTTTTAGTAAAATGATTAACACTCATTGAACTAGTTTAGCTCACTCCTATTTTTATGTTTTTAAATAAACCACCCCAGTTATACTTATAGGTGCTTCAGTAGCTAGGATTCCACCACAAAATTAGTTGTATTGTCGGCTGCTGTTGTGCTTGTGTCATCTTTGCTATGTATTTGTTTTCTTAAAACTAGCTTAATTATTTGTATATATGTTTTAAATTATTTTGGAAAGGGTTTAAAAGTGTGATCTTGTAAATAAGTTTGTGATTGCTTATGACGTGGACCTGAGCTCCCATTTCAGAAATTGAGATGGCATATGAAATACTATAAGTGTTTTAAACCATGTTATGTAGGTTTTTAAAAATAGAAAAAGCAATCGTTATGCTGCTAGATTTTCAGAAAGTTAAATACAAAATTTTTCCCACTATTTTCTACGCTTTAAACTTTAAAGTATAAAAGGTTTTTAACAGTTGAATGACTAGTTTTGCGGGAACCCTTCAGTTAAGTTAGATATCGATTGGAGGGTTACCGTGGCATCGCTTGGAGGGCTCCACTCATGTTCTAAAAGGGGGACTTCAGGATGGGTCCTTTCACCCCTATATTCCTTTCATATCATAGGGACATATTGTATTTCCCAAGGAGATTATGTAAATAAAATAATTCCCTATGCTAAAAATGAGATTATAAAAAACATTAATTAACTAAGTCACTCTAGTTCATATAAGGAGAAGGAAAATGACTAATCTATAACCCAAGTTAGATGCGGGAGGAGTAATCATATTGAAAAAAGAGGTGTTCTATTATCTCATTCTCTTGTTTGCAAAGGGTTCAGAAGGTTGGGATATTCATATGTCCCTTAATTATGTTATTAGTAAAGAGTTTTATTTTAATTGCAAGCCAAAGGATGATTGAGGATCGAGGATTTGCTTGATTAAATCACATTAATTTGTGTCAATTTACTATTGGAGCTTAGATCCTTAATAACTCCCTTTAATATGGGTTGGTGAAACAAACGAATAAAAGCTCATACTTAATTAATGGATGATAATTTGTGACTAATGCTAGAAAGTGTAGTTGCCAATGAAAATTATTATTTATATATGAAAGCATATATGGAATTATTTGATGTTGAATCAATATCTTGTAGACTCAAGGATCACATAAAAAAGCTTGACTAACCAAATAAGACCTTCGACACTTAGGTTCTTCCATACATCTATGGGTAGCTTATCTGGCCTTATTGCCTTTTCACTCTTCATTTCCCTCAAAGTCGTTTTAATTTCCTCCCTTGTGATCTGCTTACACCGCAACAAGTTATGAAACTCTCAAACTCGCTGAGGTCACCTAAAGAGATATTTTCCTTTGTCTTCATTAAAAAGGCCATATAAGTACTTATGTCATCTATTTTTGATGTCGTTTTCCTCCATAAGCACCTGCCTGCTTCATCTCTTATACATCGAACTTAGTCTAAGTCTCGCATCTCCCATTCCCTAACTCTTGTCAACTTGAAAATGTCATTTTCTTCTTTTTTAGTATCCAATCTCCTATACGAATTCTCGTAAGCTTTGCCTTTAGCTAGTGAGACTCTCTTCTTTGCCTCTTTCTTTGCCAATTTGTACTTTTCTTTATTAGCTTCTCTCTTTGCCTCTGTGGTACTTTCCACTAAAGCTTTATATGCTCCTTTTTTAAGCGTTCACCTTTTCTTATACATCTTCTATCTACCACCACGATTCCATCTTATCATCCTTGACCCTTTAGAAACACCCAAGATCTCTATATTTGCTACTCCCTTCCACATCTGATTAGCATCTTCCATACCTCTATGGGTAGCTAATTTGGCCTTACTGCCTTTCCACTCTTCATTTTTCTCAAAGCCGTTTTAATTTCCTCACTTGTGATCTATTTACACCGCGATAAGTTACGAAACTTTCAGACTCGCTGAGATCACCTAAAAAAATGTTTTCCTCTATGTCTTCATTAAAAAGGCCATATAAGTACTTCTGTCATCTACTCTTGATGTCGTTTTTCTCCATAAGCACCTACCTGCTTCATCTCTTATACATCGAACTTGGTTTAAGTCTTGCATCTTCCATTCCCTAACTCTTGCCAACTTGAAAATCTCCTTTTCTTCTTTTTTAGTATCCAATCTCCTATACGAATTCTCGTAAGCTTTGCCTATAGCCACTGAGACTGTCTTTTTTGTCTCTTTCTTTGCCAATTTGTACTTTCTTTATTAGCTTCTCTCTTTGCCTTTGTGATACTTTCCACTAAAGCTTTATATGTTCCCTTTTTATGGGCTCACCTTTTCTTGTACATCTTCCGTCTACCACCACGATTCTATCTTATCACCCTTGACCTTTTAGAAACACCTACGATCTTTATGACAATATTCCCTAACATATTTGATACTCCCTACCACATGTGATTAGCATCTTCCAACTTCCATTCAACTCCATTTCTTACTCTAACCTTAAATTATTCCACCCTGTCCCCCTTTAGATTCCACCATCTAACTTAGTACACCTCCTAATATTTCTCTTCTTCCTCCATCCCTTAATTTCAAGATCTAAAACTAACAGTCTATGATGAGTTGCTAAGCATGCTTTTGAAATCACCTTACAATCCTTGCACCTAGTTCGATCGCTCTGCCTTACAAGGAAATAATCAAATTGAGTCTTTGTAGTTTTACTTTTATAGGTCACCAGTTGTTCCTTATTCTTCTTGAATAAAGAATTGGCTATCAACTCAAAAGCTACCGCCATATCCAACAAAGCAACCCCACTAACATTCCTATCTTTGTACCCGAAACTCCCATAGGTCCATAGATATTCGTTCGATATTGCCCTTATGTGACCATTAAAATCTCCTCCTAAAATAACTTTCTCATTAGTAGGTATCTATTAGATCACCTCATCTAACGCCTCCCAGAATTGACGCTTACGTTGTTCGTCCACACCTGCTTGGGGTGCATATGCACACATTACATTAAGAACAACACTACTTATTATAATCTTAACAGCCACAATCTTATCACTGTTCTTCTTATCTCCACTATATGACTTATAAGTTCCTTTATAACTAAAATACCTACCTCATTTTGTCGTCCCAACCTTCCTAAGTTCCAAATTTGAACCCATTAATCCCTTTTGCTTTGGGAGCTGATCTTCTGGCACAGGGTAGGGCCTGAGTACCAGGGCCAGAGGATTTGAGGGCCTTTTGCTTTACCTCCCGTCCACTTTATCTCATGGATACACGTTACATGAATCTTGTACTTAAGACTAGATAATATGACAACAGTAATTGTTAATAATCTTCGTAGGATCGATCCATACTTGTCAGTATTAGCTACAACTATGCTATGCACTTATAGATAATATATAATTGACACACTTAGAACAAGTCACAGTGAGATTAAAAAAAAGTAGATTATACATTTAACTTACTCAAGATTTACATTGTTGGTTGGCTAAGTAGCAAAACGCATCGAGTTTCTTAATATGAATTAGTCCTAGTCCATTGCTTGATTTTGAGTTGTAAATTAGGCACATCTTACTCATTAGACACTTAACGAATGTGGATTTTACTAACATAAAAAAAGATTATATATGATGATAAATTACATTTAAGAATGTTAAATTTTGCTTGATTATATATAATATCCACCAATATAGTTAATGGACCACTGACAATAATGAATCAACGACAAAAGATATCTCAACAATTCACACCAAAAATTGCTAAAATCAACAACAAATTGTAGTATTATCGTTGGCCAGAAGGGTGGAAAGAAGGAAAGGCATCAAGATTAGAGAGCACAGATATGTGGCAGATCATCGGACGCACAAAGATATCTCCTTTTCCAACGAACTTATAGCTGACACTCAAAGTTCATATCACCACTCCTCAACACCATAATCACAAAGCCATACCATCACAGAAATGGCCATTCTCAACTATATATCCGCAACCTCTTCCACCCCTCCCATTTCTCAGGACTCCTCAACCCCCCCATTTTCGTCTTCATCACCCCCAATACCCACCAAGATCATACTTCCTAAGAAGAAGCCATTGAAATGGTCCACTGGCGTTGCACCTGGAGAGTACGGTGGTCCACCCACCACCACCAAGCTCCGTAAGTATTGGGGTGGTGAAGACGAAGACCCTTTGACCTCTGATGACTTTATCTGGAACAAAGACTTCATGGGTCGCATGAAGAGGTTAATTCAGGACCCCGATGATTCCTCTGTTGACTCCGTCCCCACTGTTAAGGTTGTTGTATTCATTCACCTGTTTTCTTTTATCCTTTTTACTTTGATGGGTTTCTTGCGCTTTCTCTAGTTTTTTTTTTTTCCTGATTTTTAATCTTAAAAAGTTTTTATATTTATTCATGGACTGCACTATTTCCATGACTACGATATGGAAGAACTCAAGATTAGCATTTTATTATGTTATAAATTTCAATGGAGATACATTGGGTTTCTATTTTCCTTTACCTCTGTTTTGTTTGGAACTCAATGTACGTTACTGTGGGATTTTTTTTTAAATTTACATTGCAGTCTTCCTCTTGCAATTTCTGTTATTTTATTGTCAAATGTAAATGGACAGGACGACTCTTCGGGATTTCTGAGTTTAAGTAGAGTGATGAGTCTGGACAGGTTTGTCTTCGCTGACTTATAATTCTAAGTTATGTTAGCTTCTTTAATAAAAGTTTCTATGTTTTCTTTATCCAAACTGATAGTGTGGAAGTGGATTTGAGTAAAGAGTTAACTCAGCCAAGGCCTGTCTTTCAACAAGCAGTTGAGCCTGCAACTCAGGTAAGATTTATTTGAGTTATTAATCCCCTGCTGCTTTGCAATTGCTAATTACATATTCTATTTTGTGGAACGTTTTAATATCCAGGGAGATAGTAGCATGTCAACAAAGTGGAAATTGGTTCCAACACGGCGCGAGCAGAAGAAATGGGATAGAGCAACTAAGGCTGCAACCAGTGGTAGTGTATGTTTGCCGTACATTTCTGGTTAATTTCAGTTATTTCTATATATGCTTTACTTTGATATCCTGTTTTGTTTACCACATTCTTGTATGACTTTTCCTTTGTCTTTGATGGTGTACTGAGGGTTTTTTACTTGCTACTGGAGTGTGATGTAATCTGCCCACTATCATATCTAAGACTAAAATCTGGCTGATTTACCAATACTGTAGGATGTTATTTTACGTGAAGCAAGGAGACCTGTAGGGGATCCAGAAGTATTGGCTGCCCAATCAAGGGAACAATATTTTAAGGTATTTATTCTGTGGCTATTTTATGATCTATGACAAGTTTTCTTATCAGTTTGCTCTGTGGCATTTCATTTGAATTATCTCCTTATTCCTGTCAGTAATGGAGCTTTCCCTTGGCAGTTGAAAAAAAAGCTGCAAATTCTGACTCTTGGAATAGGTGGTGTTGGCTTAGTCTCCGCTTATGCTTCTTATTCTCCTGAAATTGCAGCCAGGTAAAATACACGCTTGCATAGGGGAACATTTTAGACCCTTTAAGCCAACAGTCAAAGTATAGTAATTTATTTCTTAGTAATTAGGCATTGTGGTGTGCATTCATCTATAGTTATGTTTGCAACTTTGTATGCTGTTTCTTTTCTAATATTTAGCCATATTTCTGTATCTGATCTTGCAAATAACCTTTCAAAATTTTATGCATTATGGATTAAAAGTTCACTTCTAATTTTCTTCAGAATTGTGACCTTGTGAGGTCATAAATGCCCATAGTTTCAATTTTACACAGAGTATTCTCACTATTTTTCGGAGTAGGCTACAGATTGCACTTCATGCTTGCTCCTTATTCCCATGTCTTTTCTTTCTCTTATTGTTGGTCTTAAATTACTATTGCATTAGAACACCAATACAGATTTAACTTCAAAATGTTCTGCATTCATCAGTCCACTATTGAAAATATACTGTTTGAAAGCTTGACAATAGACAGTCCTTGTACAATCCTGTTGATTGTAATCTTCTTCCAATTATCAATCGTTCAAAATTAGTTTTGTTCGCATCAAAGCTTAACAAATATAATTCAGTTATCATGCTTGTTCACTTAATCAGTTTTTTTCACTTCCAGCTTTGGTGCCGGTTTGATTGGATCCCTAATATATATGCGAATGCTTGGGAGCAGTGTGGATTCAATGGCAGATGGAGCAAAAGGGTTGATGAAGTATGTACAAACTAAAGAGTATCATTGAATCTAAACTGGACGGGATAATATTTTTATGCCTGATAAGTTGCAGCTTGCCAGTGTTACCTCTTCTCTTAATTAACCATATTTAATTGTTTTGTTGACATGAACAAAATCTTGAGCTCTTGCAGTCTTTGGTAAATTATTCCTGGTGTATTTTCTTTCTATAAACATTCCAAGTTGAAAGTCAAATTTCACACTGAAGCAATCTTTGTTAAAAGATTGTTGTTCAGTTATACTTTGTTTAAAATAGCTACTTAAGAGAAATTCTATGTTTGGCTTTTATACGCAGAACCTTTTAATTTTTCACCTTTTATTAGTTCTATTATTTTTCATTTTGTTGGGAAGGACTTAATAAAGGAAAGAGAAAAGATTACTGAAACAATATACCATTCTTTTGATTAAAAACGATTCCAAGGTTTGAGCCTTAGTTAATTGGATGAAGGTGTGTTTGCCTTTATCACATTCTTCACTTGATGCTAGTTTCCAAACAATTATTCCACTTTCAAAATTTTCTAAATCATCTCACTGAATTTTCGTTGCAGGGGAGCAATTGCACAGCCAAGGCTATTGGTTCCTGTTGTTTTGGTTATGATATATAATCGATGGAATTCGTAAGTATTTCTTGTATATGATGCTGGTATGTTATATTATCTGTCACAATATAACATATTCAGAGCAATCCTCTTTTGGAATATTTGGTTTCTGAATTACACTTTCATCTTTCCTTCTCTTGTCTACCATTTTTCTTTCATTTTTTGTAGCACCTTGAAGAATTGTTTTTTTTTTAATCTGTTCATGGTCTACTCTACATGTTTTAATTTCTTGTAGTAGTTGAATTGTCTAACAATGATGTATGATTTCGAAATGGAGCGACATACCAAATTGAGAGCAAGTCTTGGATGGTTCTACGTTGGCTTGAAGTCACGTCACTCTTTTGTCAATTTCTTTCTTTTTAACTATGACTTTACTTCATTATTTCACGCTGGTAAAAATATTTTTTGATCAAGTATTTCAGATGGTATAATCCAGTTTCCCTTTAAACTTTTGCTGGGATGATAAACCATTATACGAAATACACTACTAAAAAGCTTCTAGTTACATGGTTCATAGACTGCTTTAAAGTACTGGTGATTGTAATTTGCTCAATTTGATATTTCAACACAGGATTCTTGTTCCTGATTATGGATATATGCACTTGGAGTTGATACCAATGTTAGTTGGATTTTTCACATATAAGATTGCGACTTTTTTTCAAGCTATAGAAGATGCACTTACTGTTATGGCAAAGAAGACTCAAGTATAAGATGATACTTTTGTCCAGAGGGGAGATTCAAATGGCCCTTAAAATCTCCAAGGTATTTTAGTGAATTCCTACAGCGGAGCATATGCCTTGCCCATCATTTTCCTTTATGCTAAACGATTTATGGGTTCCTTGGGTTGCTGCTTACAGATAAGTGTTGTTTATTTCTGTCACGTTTCCTTGTCATGTTTACAGGTAGTTTATAGCAAGTACTGCTGGTAAATTCTTTAAAAGGACGATAAAGGGATTGGAGAAAGGGAAGATGAACTTGCTGTAGAAGGTGGAAGACTAGACTAGAAAAGTGTGATAAAACCATTTGTACTATTTCAAGTAATGTTCTTTCTTATATAATATTTGGCATTGTTTAGTTATAAAACAAGGGTCAAAACCAAAAAAAAATTTAGCCAGTACTGAAAAATCACTTCGATTGTCTTCATTATCCAACCATTGTTCTTCCCATAAACAGGAGCTCTGAATCAAGTGTATGTTGGATACCCCATGACCAACTTTCTGAACCCACAATTTATTCAATGAAAAAGCTGCATGAGAATGGGAATGATCATGACCAAGCATATATTATGATGTTATTTATTTTCGTGGTGGTTCTGGTTGCCTTTCGTACAAAACCAACTCATACGGTGCCATATTACACCTTTATAAACAGAAAAAAAAAAACTGATGATGCCTTTAACCGGTATTTTGCATGCCAGCGGCAATACCCTTCATGGTCAAAATGATGGTATCTTCCAGACCAGGTGCATACTCACTCGTAGGGTTCAGTTTAACAAGCTCTGCTGTAGCAGGTTTGGTGGATTCCATGTGTTCTTTCGACAGGTGTGGCCTCTCCATAACGTGGTAGTCAGGATGACGAATTCTTTTCAGGGTGTAGGCCTGACAGACATTAAGGGTTGTGATATATGCATCACGAAGACGAAGCCTCTGCTTCAAGTATGGATCACCTTCAAGAAGGTCCCTGTGCCCAGCAACCTAAAAGAAAAGCAGCAAAAAGATTGATTAAACTACTGAGAACAGCGTCAATCGTGGTATCAGGCAAAACTGCTCATAGGTTTATGTTTCCTGAAACATAATATGCAACTGCTCAAAGGTTTATACATAATATGTATGATTTTGTGCTATCAATGGTTCAGCTTTCAAAGAAAAAACATTGGACTGATAACAAGAAAGCTGTATCATAATAAGTTGCTACGTAACATAAGGCAGATACGTATAAATTTTCCAGAGGGAGGGACTTGGCAAGGGAGGGGTTCCTTGACTTTACCTGGAGGAGAAGGGACTTGGTTTCTTCATAGTTTGCTCTTATGTGCCCCCCGAAAGGCTGCAATTCTTCTGAAACAAGGAGTTTGTCGTACAAAGCAGCAATTCGAGGGTCTCCCTTGGCAAACACCATCTCAACCAAGTCTATGGTAACCCTGAAGAAAGGCCACTGATTGTACATCTCCTGGAGCATATGGAGATTCTTTACATCCTTCTTAATAACATGCTTAAAAGCTGCCCCAAACCCAAGCCACACGGGTAGATGAAACCTGGTTTGAGTCCATGCAAATATCCATGGAATTGCCCGGAGTGATTCAATACCACCACTTGGCTTCCTTTTTGATGGTCGGCTACCAATGTTCATGCGACCGTACTCCAATTCTGGTGTCGCCTGTAGCATCCCATTTTCAATCATAAGAAAAGATACAAGGGAATTTATGATGATATGAGAAGACTTAAAGTAACAATTCAAAGCTCGAAACAATCATGATCCTCTATGGAGAGACTAAAATGGAAAGATATAATTAGTTAGCTCACATCTTCACAGAACAGGAAGAAGTTGAGGATAGTAAAAAGAGGAAAAGGAAAGTGGAAGTGAAGAGAAAGATCCATGTTGAAAAACCAACATAAAAGTCCAGAAAAATCAGGAAAAACAAAGTAATGTTATCTAATAGATAGTGGAGTCACTTTCATTCAACCAGAACCCACTTGTCACTTAAGACCAATTGATCCAGCATACTAATGTTATCTATTGATTGTTTTTATTCAATCAGGCAACATTTATCACTTACGACCAAATTATTCAGCATTTTCATTTTCTGCTAGCATACCATGCAATCACAGTAGGACAATTAGTTATTTCTGACTTATTGTGTATTGCAAATGGCAGAAAATACTCACACAGCGGAAGTATTCAACAAAGCGCGGTTCTTGGAAGACAATGGAGCGATATTCCTTTGTGGCAATAATTGCCATCTCATCCATGAGTGCCCGCCATTCTGGTTTAGGTGAGACTGGCGGGTGCATTCCATGCTCCAGCGTGGCAGCTGTAAAACGCTGGAGTGTTCTGAAGCACAGGTGCTCCTCCCCAAAAGACTGTTCAATAACCTCACCTTGAACTGTCACACGAAGTGATCCATGAATAGTATCAGGTGGTTGAGATAATATAGCAAGATGGGTGGGTCCTCCACCTCTTCCAACTGTCCCCCCTCTACCATGAAACATTGTTAACTTGATCCCAAACTGCTTTGCTACTTTCACAAGCTCTTCTTGTGTTTTATACAACTGCCAAGCAGCAGAAAGACGCCCAGCATCCTTTCCCGAATCTGAGTATCCAATCATGACTTCCTGCTTCCCATCTATCCTGCTCCTGTACCAATCGATTGAGAAGAGACGAGCCACAGCAGCAGGGGCAGCTTCAAGATCAGCAAGTTTTTCAAACAATGGAACCACTCTCAATGGCTGCTTCACATGACACTCACGCTGTAAAAGCTCAACAGCAAGCACATCAGATGGGGCCGTAGCCATTGAGATTATGTAGGCACCAAAGTTGTCTGGAGGAAGTTCAGCAATGACATGAAATGTGTCCAATACATCCCTAACTTCCTCAGTTTTAGGAAGATCAGGACCAAAAAGGGGGCGCTTGCCGCTGAGCTCAGATAAGAGCCATTCCTGCCTCCTCTTCTCAGACCACTCCTTATAGGAACCAATTCCCAAGTAATTTGTGATAGCATCAAGAACATCAGTGTGCCTGTCAGACTCCTGCCGAATGTCTAGTCTTACAAGAGAAAGACCGAAGGTAGAAACTTGCCGCATGAAATCAAGAAGGCTACCATCTGCGATTGGTCTATCACCGCAGGCGCACAGGGATCTGTAACAAAGTTCAAGAGGCTCTAGGAACTACACGCAGAACAAATTTCAGTCAGTGAAAAAAGCTTCAAGGTCTACAATCATGTCAAAATCTAGCTCTTGTGGAGCACACAATTATACAACAACAGAGTATCAACACTACTGTGGAAAAAGGAACAGGAGGCTGCAGAATGAAATATCAACTGCAAAAAAATTAGGCAAATGTCCTTGAGATGTAGTCGTCCACATAAGTTCGTAAGGAAAAGTTATAATTTTTTGCTGTTGCAGCAAACTAACACAAAATGTTTTTTCCAATATTACACGCACATCATATTTGTAACTACTCAAACAGCACTAATATCATTAAAAATAAACTGGTTATATCTATAAATCATTGACCTGAAGATGATAAATTAAGCAAGAAGAGAGACCTGATCAACATTAGTGAAGGTCAATTCCTCAGGAATATCAGAAATCCCATTGGATAATAAATGACGGGAGCGTTCACGTGTATTGTAAAGCTTGTCCCTTATATCACCAAGAATAACACGATAGGGCTCATTAGGAGGAATCTGCTTCCAGAATTCTGATGTAAATGCATGTAACGTTTAATGTTAGTCAATTAAGGACCAGAAGTTCAAAATAGTTAAAGCTTCAACAAGGCATCAAGAATTCCACAAAGCTTAGCACTTTGACACAATAAAAAATCCCTCATGATGTGATTAGTTAAGCATCAAGAGATGGAATGAAATTTTCAGAAGCAAGGATAAAGTATAGGAAGCAACAAAAAGGTAATATATATATTTTTTAGTTAATGTTTCAAGACACTTTCAAATTCTTCAAAAGCATAGAAATGAACAATTAAGTACCTATGTAGTGTTTTGCATCTCTCCTTGAAGACTTGTGAAGTTCATCAGCACGGACACGAAGTTCTTCATTGCAGCGCCACATGGACAACTGTAAACAGTTCCATGAAAAATTAATTAAATGAAGAAAACATAAAGAGTGACATATTTATAATCCAGAATCTAGTAGGAAAATCTTTCTTTTACCTCAAACATAAGATCCTCAATTTGGGAGAAATACAAGTTAGCTGCCATCATCCTAGCCAGTAAGCATACATCCCTTGTAACTTCAGGTGTTACTCGTGGGTTTCCTGTAACCGGCATCAGAAGTATAAAATTGTCCATTGTACACAACTTACATATGCATGTAGACATGGAAACATTCTCAGATAAAGAGGTGCCCATTCACATATAAGCACACAGATTGGAAAATCAAAGGACTTGTGCATTCAAGAATTTCCAAGCCATTATGGCGATGCAGGAAATTCAACTTCCAGTCCACTAACAATAGTTATAATACTTTTACTTCTGTTTAGTACAGATTTATGTTTCATGACAATAATCCAGAAAATATCAAGTCAATCTTCAAGAATATTTATCGTCTTCAGTCTTCAAATTAATCCATGTTCAAGCAAGCAAGAAAGGAAGAATCTTCACAGTTATTCCAAAGTTTGAATTTAAATAATAATGATTCCAACGGCTCTGTTAAACTGTCCATTTGCACTATTGAACTTTCTCTTGGTGGCATTCAAGGTTTCCGAGTGAGGTCGTGGATCTGTAAAGAATGGCCACCATAACACGTACTACTCCAAAAATCATTCCACTTGTTTGAACCATCTCAAAAGAGTTTATTGCAACATTCTTGTAGCAATTTCAAATACCAGTGATAATAGAGTAAATGAGTTTAGTAAACAAGCATGAAATACAAGAAGGAAACTCACCATCACGATCCCCACCCATCCAAGAGGAGAACTGAATCAGAGGGGCATTATAAGGAACACGCTCATTTATTCCTAGATTCTTTAAAGCTGTGTCAACACGACGTAAAAACTTGGGAACACCCTTCCAGATTGTCTCGTGGAAGTAGCTCATTCCTGCTCTCATCTCATCTTGGGGAGTTGGAGGGGTCCTTCTAATCTCATCTGTGCGGAACGCAGCTTGGATCTAAATTAGAAGAAAGTGGCTCATATTCATAACAATTATCTTAAGATAATAAATGCAGATTATAATAAAAACTATTACAAAACAAAATTCCAGCGGATGTATGATATTTGATATTTAATGGCAGAATATGAACTTACATGCATTAAACACTGGAGCTGAAAATTTAAAAGAGAGAACTTATTTGCATCTTATGCTGAAATAGGCTGGTGATCAATGCGAAACATGGCTACCAAAAAACCATTGATGTAAAAAATGAAGAGCATTCATCATATGAACTTGTGGCAAATAAGCAAAATGGGTTTGCCTAGTTTAGAGCTTTAGAATATATTTAACCCAGCCATTTCTTTTTAACATTAATGGAGGAACAGATATACACTGTATTCTAGAAACCATAGAAGCCCATTAAATTCTCAGAAAGCAGGAATGAATCCAAGTGTCAAGTAGATTGCTAAATTCATGCAATCTGAAAGGTCCATCTTTTCTGCTCTTTACCTATGATAGTATAGCATAAAAGTGTGTGTGCTTGTATATAATGCTGCAAGTTGGGAATATAACAGGTAAGAAAGCCAAGAAGAGAGGACTTTCACAATAGAAGGATGGAACTAAGCAGTTTTCAATTCAACGGCATACAATAACTTATACATCACTAATGCAATTCATTTTTTACTAAAAAAATAATTAAAAGAAAACTATGTTCAACCTGGAATGCCTGAGCATGTTATTGTCTTTCAATAACAATTAACTGTGCACAAATCACTTTCATTACAAATCACATTAAAACCATTGTTTCAAATTGATCTTAACAGATTATCTAAAGTAATGACTAACATGACTTAAGGTAAATTAGATTTAATCAGCAAACAGCTAACACCCTCTTTCATACAGTGCATCCAACCATGAATGCTTGACCATGTTAATGTCTTCCAATAACAATTAACTGTGCATAAAACAGATCACACTAAAAGAATTGTTTCAAATTGATCTTAATAGATTATCTAAAGCAATGACGGGCGCAACATAAGGTAAAACTCAGATTTACTCGGCATATCATTGGCATGTTGTTACCTCTCTTTGTAAAGCCTCATCAAGTTCTTGCTTATCATCTGGAGTAATGTCCTTGGCATATAACTGAGTCAAACAGTTCCGGATCCTGAAAATTATGAAAACGAACACAATCTTGACAAGTGTATAAAGAATTAAATCTCTGTTTTCTTTCAGATGGTGATCAATGATGGACACAAGCAACCCCACCAAGTTACCAATTTACATCAAAGTGACTTACCCTGAGAGGTTGCTTGAAACATGAGTTTTCCGAAATTAATCCAGTAACATGCTATTCAAACATTTTGGCAAGTGAAGTACAAACCTTCCATGCTTTTGAAGCAAAGACCTTCGGACAGATTGAGTAGGATGTGCAGTCAAGACCAGATCCACGGTCTGGTTCTTTAGGGCATCAAAGACTTCTTCTGGGGACTTGTTTAGCTGTGCCACCAGTCTCTTGAGGGTCTCTTCGATGTCTGATTCAGTTGTGGCTGAGTTCTCATCCGCAAAATCTCCCTTCTTTAACTTGATCCTCCGCCTGTAAGCAATCTGAACTTCCTCCGCCAAATTGGCCAAGTTAAGCATGTTGGAAAAAGATTTTGTGATAACAATTGAATCCCCAGGATCCAAACTTGTTATCATGTTTCCAAGTTCCTCCAACTTTTGAGGATCATTCTTCCTCTCATACTCAGCCGCGAGCTCATAGCAGTCTTGAACCTGATTCGGTTACGAAATTAATAAAGCTATTAAGTTTTGATGATTATCAAATTTCCAACAATTCGATTGAAGTACTGCATCCTATATGAGAACTTCTACTACCCACTCCACCAAGTTTACAGAAGTTACTAAAGATAGCCATTAGAGAAAGCAATATAACCAGACTCAAAATCGTACTCAGCCAAGACCAAATTTTGTTACTTCTGGGCACCTAAAGATCGCAAATTGAAAAGGGTATCCAACATACTTGCCACATTAACAAACAATGGAAAAAGTTTGGTTACACGTTCACTTGAATATGGAATTTGTCAACGAATAATCAACTTGATCAGAGTATGAAAACTAAAACCATAAATAAAAACAAGCTAACAAATAACCTCAGATAAATCATGCAGAACGAGAAAAGAAAAGGAGAAATTAAAGCATACAGTTTCTCTGATATCTTCGCCGTGTAAATCCTGCAATATATCAAGGAAACGATCCAATAACAGAGCGTCATACTCCACCAGCTTATCATCCTCAGAAACCTTCCTGGGTGCCAAGAGCCTTAATTGTGCATCAATGGAAGTCATCTTCTCCAAATCCTTGGAAGCCATCTTGAGCTAATAAATACTCTGTGTCTCTTTCTGGCTCTGTTTTCAATTAAAGCACAAACATGAATCACACAAAAGAGAACTACAACTTAAAGCAAAATAAATGAAGGATGAAAAGGCATTAAATGCAATGAATTGACGGACTTGTGGAATAAGAGTACAGGTGCAATGCCGTTAAAGGGCGGAAAGTAACAGAACAGAGAGTGGGATAATAGTGAGTGAAGTGAATCTCGTGATGCCCACAAAAGAAAAGGAGAAGAAGATAATGGAAAACTGCTGACAGTATCAAAAAGGAGAAACTTTCACAAGAAAAAAGGGTACAGAGGAAAAAGAAAAGTTCGGTAAGAAACGTTTAAGAGAGAGACGCAGAGGAAAATAATAGCACCTTGGTTGTGTCAGTTTAGACACCACACCGCCGCACAACACAATACAACTCAACTTAGGAAGTCTGGACGGCTCTGTTTCTACTTTTGGGTCTGCTCTGTTTCTGTAGCGTAGTTGTGGATCCATTTATAGAAATTGACGGAGTGTTTTCTTGTATTGTATTATCAGTTTACTATGTTATAATCTGATTAGAACCGGGAAAGGTGGGCGTGCGATGGAATATTCTTTTCTAAAGAAAATTCAGATTCTCCAAATTTGATGACATTGACTCTTCATCAGTGGCAAATCTTATCATGCACCGCAATTTGTACAAATGAGATCATTCTTACCAAAAACTGCGCGTGCCCTTTATATTATAATCTTGGCCTGGGTGCTAAAGATTTCAATATATTATTATGGGTAGCAATTCGACAAGATGTTGGCCGTTCTATAGCTGGAGATCGGCGAAAATCTTGTGGAAAAGCAATGCTTAATACATTGATTTGATCAATGAGATAAAGGTTAAATAATGGTCACCAAAAGAGACACCAATTTGTCATCTCATCAATTGGGAGAAATGGGATTAACTTATGTAAGAATGGTATTAGCGACACCTTATAAGGCTGATATTGGGATAGCAATGTATCGACTCATAGGTCAGTCCCGTCAATTATTTTAAATTAAATTTTAAAAACTTAATAATGTAAATTAGCTTTTGTTTTAATTGAGTTCAGGCCTATCCATGGTCCAACTCTTCTAAAAAATGATGTAATTTTGATTATAATAATTGAACTTCAAGTCGGTCTAGGTCTAGGCCTAGTCCATAGACTGACTCATTGAAAACACTTAAATCTAACCCATGGGTCAACCCATTGTCATTCTTAAGCAGGTAGCTTGCAAAACATTATAAGGCAGATATTATTATTTTGATATAAAATATTAGTTTAAATTTTAAATTTTAAATCAATTGTTTTAAGCTCACTAAAGTATAAGAAATAAGGGTAAACATAGATTAAAATTTCATAATTGAAGACTTTTG